>LUCG01149339.1:20287-30551 GCA_001633085.1 Carthamus tinctorius
CTGAGATTGCTCCTCACGTTTTCTTAGAAAGTTATATTTTTCATTTGAACCTCTCTCTCTCTCTCTCTATATATATATATATATAGAGGCAGTTTCAGACGAGAAAGCGGTCAACTTGTGAGAAAGGCCGAATCACATGGGATTATAGAGTATAATCACATGTGATACAAACATGTCGTTTTACCCAGCCATGGGGCGGACGATTTTTCACATGACCTTGGTCACATTGACCAAGTCACCCGCTTCCTTTTTGTACGTGTTGTATCACATCTGATTTTACTCTAGAATCACATGTATTCGAGTCCTTGCACTTTTTGCAAGATGACCGACTCCTCCATACATAGGCACATTTTACCTGTAAACACTCACCTAAAGTGTGTGGAGATTGATTAAATTCTACGGTGTCAGGCAATGTCTAAAATAAAGGTGGAGCAAAATGTTCTTTCAAGTGTTGTAGCAGTTCTAGATTCTCTGGGTGTGGGCAAAACCCCCATTGAATATGGGTCATCAACAATCAGGCCTTCCGAGCAACCTAATGGGGGTTCATATAAGCACAAGTTGAATTGCACACCAGACCCTTTACTGAACAGTCATGCATCCATTTCTAAGTTGCAGCGTGATTCTGATGGAACTGAGGCAACAATTCCGTTTGAGCTAATCGTATCATGTGTTGCTACATATCATATGATACAGGTGAGTACTAAAGTTTTCAATTGAGTACTGTACTAATCTACTAGTCACAACACCCTTGGTGGTTTTAAAGGCACTAGATGGAGTTTGTTTTCTTGAATTTTTAAGTGAATAAGATAATGCTTTCCGTAAATTATAGCGACTCCCTCCATCTCATAGAAATTGTAACACATAATATTGCAACATTCTTGAAAACTTATTGTTGAAAATTAATTTTGTATACATACATAATATTGTAGATATTTGACAATTGATGCTACAAGTCCTGTAGATTGTGCACCAAGTCACATTTTTTGCAAATTTTATGTGACTCAACTACTTAAAAACTGAGTTTGTTTTGTGAATTATTATGCAGATGTGTACTGAACGACAATACCCGCCAGCTGATGTGGTTCAGATGCTAGATTCTGCTTTTACAAACTTGCATCCACAATGTCCTCAGAACCTTCCAATATTTAGAGAGATACAAATGTGCATGGGAAGAGTCAAAACTCAGATACTTGCTCTTGTTCCATCTTAAGCAAGTTTCCAGGTTCTTTTCATGTACTTGTATCTCTTCTCTGTTCAGTTATCTGGTCATCTTTATACAATTCTTACTACAACTATACCATATTCAGGATATGTTGTCTTTATCTAATAATTATTACATATACAGAAGCCAGGATCTGGATATTATGTCTTAACTTGAGCTTTAGGACAATGCCCACACTTGCTACTTTGTAATGATCAATCTAGCAGTCTGAGGTCGTCTACCATTTATATACTTCTTTTGTTCTACAGTTGTGTGCATGTGCTATGCTTATGCATCTACTAATACTTGGTTAAACTGTATATAATTTTTGTTGCATAAAAATGGCTGCTGAGCTGACTACTATCATCATGTTTATCATCGAGTTAGTCCCCTTGATCTTTTCTTTTTTGATCTTTTTGGGTAATCGGGGGAACTAATCCCATGGACCCTTGAAGATAACATCAGGAAAATCTCCGGTGATCCTGAGGAGACTCGAACTGGCGATCTATGGGAGGATTCCCGAGGCCTAACTTATGTTTGCCGGTTAGCCCTCAAGGTTCGATTCCCTTAATTTTGCCGAAGCTTGCCGGTGTACAAGAGTCTGTTGTGGGTATATTTAAATTTATATTTTTATCTTTATTGTTTTGACCTTAAAGTCAAAAGGCTTGAGGCGATGGCAACCCTTATCTTCCTACTGCCCTCTATGGCAACCATCGGCCATATTTGTTGAAATAAGTCTTACTGAGCTCTTTTTTTTTCATTTGGTATGTAGCTAACTAATGTATAGTTTGTGTTCATGTAAGTGTACACTTTGAATCTGATTTCAGATTTTAGGGTTTATTTTATTGATTATCCAAAACAGCAAGAAAGAAGCATATCATGAGCAGGTAAACTGACTTCTCTTGCAAGAACCATGGGTTCACCAGAATCCAAAAAGGTGCCTGATGATATTGAGGTCAAAACAATGATGTAGGTAATGTTTGTCTTTCGGTACCTTTGGTGAAATAGTTTTCAACCCAAAACGAAAAAAATCTGATGGAAAACCAGTACATTTTAAGTGGATTAGGACTTCTACCAATGAACGATCTTGCGGTGATGAACGAGGGCAATATCGGGTGGGTGGCGTGACTGGGTCCAACATTTGGAATAAGTAGCAATTGTTGCCGTTGTAAATTTGGGCAGAAGGTGATCAACCCTAGTTGTGTGTGTGTGTGTATATATATATATAGTTCGTATGGTCGACAAATTCATGCAAGCAATGAATCAACATGCTTGGAACAGTATATGTGTCTACCGTAAAAGTTCCCATACACAACATGAGATCATATACGATGGAATGAAAAACTTGTACGATGTTAGATTGTTAATAGGAAAATGTGGAAGAAAATTGGTTATCTTTGGAAAACGTGGACAAAAATGAATGTTTTGTTTCTTTATTTTTGCCACCAAAACAATTGAAACAAAAAATAGGGAGTTGTTAAGATTGATAAAACGTTAAACTAATTATGTTGAATTTAAACTCATTTGCAATATTTTGACCTAGGTTTGTTTTTGTCTAAACCAATCATGTTTGCATACTAAATACACCACTTGTTGTATTTTTGTATGCCAGATTTGGTATTATCGTTGAAGGATTTGGCAAATTTATCCACAAATTTCATTCACACATTAGAGTTGATTTTATGGGTTTTTGTCGCGCTCAATCGATTTCTTTGGCCAATTAGGCGTAATATAATAAGCTCATTCTGTTTTTTACGAGCTTGAAAACTTGTCCTTAGCCGTCCAAGATATGGCCTTTTTTATATTTAAAAGAAACAAACACTTATATAAAACACTAGTTATATATAGTCATTGAAAGCGGATTTTCACCTTAAAATCAAGCTTAAATGAATAACAATTCGTATCATTTAAAAAAAGAGTAAACTACAATTTTGGTCCCTGAGGTTTAACAAAACAATGAAAATGGTTCTTGAATTTTAAAAACTACACGGATGGTCCCTAATGTTCAGTAATTACTTTGAATCAAGTTTCTACTCACTAACCCCGTTAAAGAACTCGGTTAAATGAGGGATACTTTTAATAATTTTGTTTTACAAGGATATTTGTATAAGTCAAAAGGACCAAATTGTAATTTACTCTAACACCACCACCATTGACCATCAACAACCACCACCATTCACCACCATCAGCACCACCACCAACATTAGGGGCCGTTCGTGTAGTTTTTGAAGTTCAGGGATCATTTTTGTTGATTTTTGTAAATCTCAAGGACCAAAATTGTAATTACTGTAAAAAAGTCTGCAGAGTTATTGAACATGGATTGAGGAATGGTCACATGATATAATAAGATTGGTCAATTGAGGGCATCATACTTTTAACCATGAGTTGCAACCAACTGAGGATTAGTTATGATGAGAAAGGTTAAGACGAGAAACATAACGTTTTAAGAAAACGTGAACAACAATCTTAGCCACTCATCCGGTCAATAAAGGAGACTTTGACCGTGGTCCCACCTTTAATAATCTCTACCCTACCATGAATCGCATCAATCCTCCATGATCACGTCCACCGTAACCCAAGACGTGTGACTAAGATTGCTTCTCGTTTTTTCTTAAATTGATATGATTCTCATATGAACCTTCCACTAGCTATCATTATGAACGTAAACAAACATCAAGTAATTGTGAGATGCAAGTATGACTAATTTGACTTTCAAAGTCAACAGTGTTGGTTCCAAGGCCACTCCATCACATGGTAATGAGTAGCAATGAAGAAATTGCCATTAGATTTACATTAAATTAGGCACCACTCCACTTTCACATGTTCAATGGGCTCTATGTACATTTTTTTTTGTTTTTTAATTTTCTTCAAACCAACTTGCATACTAATATCATTATTCAATAAAATTAATCCAATAAGAAACCGTTGCAATTTCATACAAAAAAGCTACAGACGATAGATTTCGTGTTAGATATGTGTATAAAAACGACAATAACAATTCAACGCTAAAACGAAAACGATAAACACGTTTCATAACGATCTCGGAGGTTTCTCCAACAAAGCAGACAAGAAAACTTCATCTTTGGATTTAGGAGAAATAGCCCATTTGTGTTTCTTGTACCTAAACTGCAGAAACATGTACATATAATCATCCAAATCCTTCCGGTTGCAAAAGAATCGATCGATCCACAATAACCCTCCCGGCCTCAAGATCCGGTCCCAATCGAACAAAATGAAATCCATCAGTTGTAGATCGATCCACCCGTCCATGAACCCCGTCGTATGAATCAAATCCATCGTATTATCGAAGAACGGCAGCCGTTGATTCAACGTTACGTACAAAGGAATCAATCCTCTGAGCGCGATCATCTCGTTAAACGGTGCTCCGAGATTCAAAGCCGTCGAAACGATCGTGACGTTATGCTCTCGCATACGGGCCGCAAACGTCCCGGTCCCGATCCCGAAATCGAGCCCGACCCGGATCTCGCCAGGCTTAACCGCTAACGCGTCTTTGATCAAGAAATCGGTTAAAAGCGAAGTGTTGGCCACCCATCGGAGCTTTTCCTTCTCCATCTCGAAACAACCGGTGCATTTCGAGTAACCCCGTTTTGGGTTCTTGCTCGAGAGGCACTCGAAGTTTCGACACGCGTAGTTGCTCCATCTCACGTTTCGCCCGTCCGGGATCCGCCACAAGGACTCGTTGATCGGGTACGGCTTCTGGTAGAGCTTCGAAGCCCGCGTGAGACACCTTCTTCGAGGCAACGGATCGCACCCGTGGATCATGAGATTCTGGGCGACGTTCCAATCGTCTTTACAGAAAGACCCGATGTCGTAATCCATATATTCTTCGAGCTCCTTCTTCATCGAGACACACCCGTGCCCGATCGTGTTAAAGATCTTCTGGCTTCCGTATATGTTCTTCCTTCCAACACGGGTTTCCTTGGGGGTTATATACTTCTTGATCTCTTCGGTAACGAAAGTATTGATCAAAGGGTCTTCGTTGACCGTCCCATTTTCGACTTTTGGCAACCGGAGTTGCCGAAGAGTGATGTGAGCGCCATAAAGCGGCTGAATCACATCTTCTTCTATGAACTTTTTGTAATCCAACATTGAAACAGTGTTCTTGGCCAAATCTTTGGTCTTTTCCATCTGTTGAACCTTGGATTCGAGGCTTTCCTGTAACTTGAGCATTTTCTCGAGCACTTCGTCTACACGAACAGAAAGAGACATTACGTCGAAACCATCGTAAACGTCTTTGACCCCATAAAACTGTTTGCAGATGTCTTCATTATGCATGAAGAATCCAGCTGAATAGAACCTGAATAAGCTCGAAATGCTGACGATTATGACTAGCCCTCCAAGAATAATCTGAATCATGCCCAATAGTCTCCCCATTCTAAACTTTGGAAAGCATGGTATCCCCATTTTGAACTATTAATCAAACTAAAGTTTGTTCTAAATTTTGTTAAAATTTCATCTCACAATCAGAACCCAATTGAAAAGCTCATTGAACTGATAAAACCCATATAATACAGAAAAGGTACCTTTTTTGGCTTAGATTGGAGCTCTACGGTTAAAGGCAAAGAGCTGTAAAACCGTGAATCTTAAGCATTCTAAACGTGGATTGTGAGAGAGATCGCAAGAATCGAGAAATGGGGAATTTTAGCAGTAAAATAACAATGGTGAACCCAAATGGGTGCGTGTATAAAGGGGGGAAGAGAGTAGTGATGATGGTGGGTTAGGTTTACGATGACTGCAAATCTGCCCATTTTCCGCTGAAAATTGAAAAAGGTTTCGTTCGGTTGAAGATGCAATATAAGTTATTGTTATGGTTTGGTTATCTGAACTGAATCATAGATCGCCGGAATGCAGCCATGAAAACAACCCATTTTCTGCATGCATTGCTCTTCATGACATGAATCAAAACACTTTCCCAAGTTTTAACAACATCCATATACCAAACTCTGTAAGCGGAGGTGCACAAAAAAAAACGAATAACCNCGGTTACAATTCTAACCGGTTTTAACTTTGGAGGATCATCGTAACATCGTCTTTGTAATAACATTTTCTGTCTAATTAAAAGACTAAGGGGGGATTTGGTTCACGGAATGGAATTAGACATCAACGAATTTGACTTTGAAGGAATTGAAATAGAATTTGACCATGCATTTTGGTCGTGTTTTGTTGGATGGAATTATAATGGAATTGTAAAAGGTAAGTTGAGCACAAATCAAACTGAACCGAAACTGAAAAAAAAAGAGAAATTAAAACCGAGAAAACCGAACTGAAAATCAAAAACAGTTCGGTTTTAGTTTTGGTTTCCATCTCGACTGGAAAAATACAAACTGAACCGAAAACCGAAATCGGTTCGATTTCGGTTTTGGTTTCCATCTCGACCGGGAAAAATCAAACCGAACCGAAAACCAAAAACGGCTCGATTTCGGTTTCCATCTTGACCGGAAAAACCGAACCGAAAATCAAAAACGGTTCGTTCCAGTTTTGGTTTCCATCTCGTTCGGAGAAAACCGAATTGAACCTACTCGGTTTCTCCAAAGACCGAACCAAACCGAATCGAGCATACTCGGTTTCCCCAAAGACCGAACCAGACCGAACCGCTTTAAGTTATATTATTTTTGTTATATATATAATTATAATAATATAATTTGATAGTTTAATAAAAAAAAAACGGAAAACCGAGACCTAACCAAACCGTAAAAAGATTTGAAATGAAAGAGCGATAGATGGAGATGAGAAAGCCATAGATGGAGAAAACGAGGAGGGGAGATTCCAATGAATTCCATGGGTTATTGTAAGGAATGATGAAATCCGTGGTTGAGGAATTTGAAGGATTCTGTTAGCTCCAAAGTTTCAGAGCTTAGAAGTATTGAAAAATGCTAAGTAGAGACTCGACAGAAGCATGTCTTCACAGCGGTCTTCGGAGGGTCTTCGATAAAAGACCTCAAAAGATGCAAGGCAGAACCAGCAGAGGCTCTGAGAGGCTCTGTGGAGTATGACAAAGGTTCTACCACCAAAGACCTCTGAACCTTGAAGAGTTGGCAGAACAATACCTGGACTTATCTATACTATACTATTACTGATCATGTACGCTTGCTTGTGTTGTGGTAGTTTAGTTAGGGTAAATAAATAGGGTAAAACTTGGTTAATATTTTATGTATATATTCCACATATCAAAGTTTTTGGTGCCGTTGCTAGGGAACGGTTGCTTAGTTGAATACTAAAGCCTAGTTGATTAATCGATCATTGATTGAGAATTTATTCTCAGTTAAGTTATTTGCTTTCTAGTATAGTTTATTTTATTTGTTTTTATATTTTTGTACTACTCCAGGTATTTGTTTTCTTTCTTTTGCAGATATGAGTTATTAGGGAACATTCATTAAAAACAGAGGGAGGGTGTATTGTGTAGGAGAGTGATAGGTCTCACAAGGAGATAGGTTTGGCTATCAGGGTATTGTAGAAGGGGTTGAATACAATTCTTCAAAATATAAACACAGAGATATACTTTTTAAATTCTTTTTATTGAAAAACTTCAACTAAGAATTACACCTAGTACACTTAGAACACATAGAACACATAGAGCTAGATTGTTGCGGAATACAAATAACTAATAGCTACTTGAAACAATCTAAACACTTAGGACACAAAGAGAATAAAAGAACATAACTTAAATCACTTAGTAAAAGTATGAACTTTGGGGATGGAAGCACTCTGCTGATTTCAAACTTTTAACATCTGAAAGCTTGAATGCGTAAGAAATCAGCTTGCAAGGAGCCTCTATTTATAGTCCCCAATGCATTGATTGCATGGGACACCTGTCGTCTCTTGACTTGCTGCATGCGAAGCTCTATAANGATAGACAATCCTTTGTGAATAATTTGTATTCAAGTGTATACAGACAAAGATCTTCAGACAGCTATCTTTTGCAGCCTAGACAATGCGACCAAGCAGGAATGTCTTTGTCAAGAGATATTCGGGATCAAATGACATGTTTTTCCTTTATCCATTGGTACATAGACATATTCCATTTAAAGGTCTTCCACAAATAGAGAGAAGTAGCCGTTGCACATAAGAGAGCCTTCGATGGGAATCATTCGGAAGGCCACATTCGGAATGCCACTTCGGAAGGCCACATTCAGAAGGACACTTCGGAAGGCCACATTCAGAAGGACACTTCGGAAGGCCACATTCAGAAGGACACTTCGGAAGGCCATATTCAGAATAAATCTCAGACACTTAGTCAAACTCATCTTTGATCCACTTCATTGATGAGTTGAGCTGGTATCAATTCTTCTTTGAATAATTGATGTTATTGAGTACCTGAGATGTTAGTTTTANACTATTTGAGGATGTGATCCAACACACAGATTGTAAAACTAACTTCGTATAAGAGTGACCATATTTATTCTTTTGGGTTCTTTTCATATAGAATTTTTTTTACATGTATCTATACTATTTACAAAATAAATCAAAGAATAATATACACAAAGATGTAACATCCCAGGCCAACCGTACCAGATATTGTCCGCTTTGGAGACACAGGGCCCTAACCGGTCACCCCTACTCCCTCACGGTTTTGCTTTGGAGTTGCCCAATCCAGGTCACAACCCAAAACGCGTCTGATAGAGGAGGTATCAAGTCACCCTTATAAGGCAACCTTTGTTCTCCTCCCCAACCAATGTGGGATCTTACAAGTTCTACTTTCTATCCATGTGGGATGGGTTATTACAAAAGAGGTAACAATTGTTAAGTCTCTGAATCAGCTGTGTGAACCACAGATTTTTCACCGACTTGTGCAAAAGTCAGAGTCAATGACTCTGGGTGATAGGCTGTGTAGTGAAGTAATATCACCTTGGATTGGAGAAGTGTCCAAGTAATCTAAATCAACCTTTTGGGAGGTTGAAGTAGGAATAGTATGGGTCTTTGAAAATACTACCGATCTCCTTTGAGGGATACCAGAAGAGCTGGGTTGGGGTTGAGTGTTGCCCCCGGGTCCAAATGGGGCAGATAAAATAACTTCATTTATTGAAGAGGGTTTGACCCTGGTAAGAACCCGATATCTCTTAGAGTGAGATTTTCAGGGGGGAATAAGAGTGCCTCCGTGCAAATTTGGGTGTTAGAACATGGGTCCCTACTGATGGGTAAATCAGCAGTTTTGTTCAAAAAAGAATATCGGAGGTATTAGTACCACTGGCTGTTTTTCAATGTGTGCCACAAATGTTGCTCTGGAAGAAGAAGGGTGAAGAGGACATACCTGAGTGTGATCGGCAGGAGCACAATCTTTCCATTGAAGATTTGGAGAGTTAACAAAGGTGGGGAATGTTAGCTCCCAAAGTCAGTCATGTAAAAGTATGTAAAATGACAGAAGTACTTTCAGAGGACTTCAGAAGGCTCACAGAAGATTTAGAGATTTACAAGTAAAGTCTGACAGAGGCTCTGAAGTAAATGACAGAGGCTCTGAAGGGACCAACAGAAGATCTGTGAAGCTGAGAAGAATTTGGCAGAACACATCACAGAGGATGTCAACTCAAACCCTCTATAATGTTAAAGTTTCTTTTGTAAGACCTTTGGCTACATGTGCTTTTCACGTGACTACTCCAACCGACCTCTTTTCTACGTCTCAGATGAAGACACTTGTCAAGATCTCCATGTTTAGGTCGTTAGGAGTATGTATAAATAGCTTGTAGGTCTTTGTTTTGTTGAGTGAGAGAAATTGCTGAAATTGTAATATCTTTACTCTCAAAAAGTGTAATCAAGCTGATCTGAATATATATCATCTTTGTGAGCAATTCTTTGCTCTAATCTTCATCCTGTTCATTGTTTGTATTCTTGATGATCTAAGTTTATAGTTCATCACAGTTAAATTTGTTTACTCAGATTTGCTATTTCTAGTATATTCCGCTGCACTTTATTGTTTATAGCATTCTGAGTTGATTCAATACCAAATCTGAGGATTTGAGATCCAACAGGGAAGTATGTTGTTGCTCCTGTTGGGTTTTTCTGTGATCCCCGAATCAAACTGATCCGAAGAACACTAAAACATGCGGA
>LUCG01149342.1:0-10587 GCA_001633085.1 Carthamus tinctorius
TAGTCTTGGATAATACATGTTAGGGTGCCCTTGGCTTAAATTCTTACAATAACCATTAATCTAGGCATGATTAGTATTGCTAGTTATCTGTTATTACTGCTTTTAACTGCCTCTCGTGTCCTACAAATACTCCTTTTGACCGCCAAACTCCCAACGGCTAATTCAAAACCCTAAACCCCTTTCTCTTCCTTATTGGCAATTCTGTGCAATCAATCCTAATTCCTCGATCAAATGGCAAATTTCGTATTCCACTCTGAGCATAACAAGGTTGGCTATCTTGAAAAGGTTAAACAAGCCGAAGGATTTCACGAGATCATTGATTTCTTGAGGGCTTCACAAATTGCACATGCGATTCTGGTTAATCTGACCATTTATATCGAACACATGAGGCAATTCTGGACCAATGCCACGGTTGAAACTGAGGAATGTGTTCAGCTGATCAAAACAAAGATTTGTGATCAAGATCTTACTGTTACTGAGGCAAAGATTCGCACCCATCTTCAACTCAGAGATGAAGCACGTATAACTTTTCTTTCCAATGAAACTCTTTATGCAGAAATGCTTCGTATGGGATATGAAGGCCCCACTAGTGTATTTGCTTCTTATAAGAACCGTTTTTCACCACAGTGGAGGTTCTTTGTTCATATTCTCATTCATTGTCTTTCCAAGAAAACTACTGGTTGGAGTGAGTTCAGCAATACTATTGCTTATGCTTTGGTCTGCTTAGCCACTTCTCAAACCTTTAATTTTTCTAAAATGATTTTTGACAGTCTTGTTTTAAAGCTGGATGCCAAATCTTCTTCCAAACCATTTTTTATGTATCCAAGATTTGTTCAACAAGTGATTAACAAGGAATTGACGGGTCTGACCTCTTTTCAAGAGGTATATAAGAGTAAACTACTTACGGGAAAAGTTTACTCTAACATGAAAAGGCCAACTACGGACTTCTCAGGTACCATCACCCCATTATTCTCTATAATGATGGTGGTGAATCCCACTCAAGGTGAGGCATCAGTCCTGCAGCCCACACAATCAGGACACCCAACTGATGACATACCCACACCTTCTACTCAAAATATCCCTCAGTCCCCTGTTTATGATACCCCCCACCCACACTCAAAGTTTTCAGAAAGACCAAAGGAGCTCCTTCCTCCTTTGGATCTAAAAAACCACAGCCTACAAGCCCTCTGGTGGAGCACTCTCCATTAGAGAATATCCATAGGGAACCCACTAGAGTGTCTCCCAACTCCCTAAAGGTGCCCTCTAAGGAGAAGGATGGGCATGTGGATAACAAGGCTCACACTACTGAGTTTGTACAAGGTGCAGGGCAAGATAGTATGAACATAAGTAAGACCTTCTCCATGGCAACCTTAGATGAGAAATCATCAAAGGGTCCCAGGTGCCAAGAAACCATGGGGGTAGGTGGTGCATCTGCTAGGCAGAGGGCCCCTACTAAATCTNACACCTAAAGGAGGTGAGGATAGGTATACTTACGATGAATTGATGACAACTCTTGGTACCATATCAAAGGAAGTGGATGACAACACTGACAGCATTAAGGATCTGGAGAAGTTGGTCAGGATCCAACATTCGATGATCAAAGCTCAACAGGTGCAAATTTCTCATTTGAAGAGATTGGTGTTTGGATTGGTGAGACAATGAAGGAAGACTCAAAAGAAGACTCCTAAAACTGCTTCCACAAAGGGGGAGGTAGAAAAGGAAGATGTTGTGAAAGCAGCAGTAACAATTGAGAAAGAAGTAGTAATGGAAGAAGAAGCAATACAAACTGAGCAAGCAGCAGTATTATCACCACCACAAGCAACAATATTGGAAAAAGAGAAAGAGGCTTTGGAAGCCTTGATCAAACTGCCTCAAGCTGCTCCTAAAGCCAAGGGGGTAGTGATTAAAGAAGGATGAGCAGAAGTGAGTGAGAAGAAGAAAGTGTTGGATAGCAAAGACAAAGGCAAAAGTATTATGATTGAAGAGCCAAAGAAAAAGAAGCCAAAGAGAATTCCAGATGATCTTGAAGAACAACTGTCGATGAAGGCTATTCAGGAAATGTTGGAGAATGAGGAGAGAGCAGAAGAAGGAAGATGATCAAAGTGTTCAAGATTATATGTATGCAAAGCAGGTTGAGGAGGAGATCAATGCTAAAGTAACTAAATCCACCAGGAAGCAGGTAAACAAAGTTACAAAGAAGGCAAGACAACCAAGCAAGACAGTTCTGGCTAAGCAAGCTAGAAAAAGAATGATTGACTTTCTGAAGGTTAATGTTGGAGGAAGTAATCAGATGTATGCTAAATGGTCCTATCAGAAGATAGAGGATTTGTACAAGAGAGAGCAGGATAGACTTCAAAGTGATTGGGAAGCAAGGGAGAGAGTTGAAAGAGAGATGAAGAGTAGGCATGGTGTGCTTATTCAGAAGCCTTTTCTAGACCCTAAAGACACTCAGAAGGTTGAAGAAGATAAGGCAGCAGCAAAAGAAACTGATCACTTGGCTAAAACAATTGGGGCTGTGAAGAGAAAGAAGTCCATTGCACACAAGAAGTCCTTCAAAAAGCAGAAAGTTGATGGTGAAGGATAAGAAGTATCAAGAATCATTTAGTGGGATATGTATCATGATAAACAAAGGATCTTTTTCAGAATAAAAAGAAGCAATCAGAAGTATGAAGTGTTTCCAAATTTTCACATGTTTGTGACTCAATGTGAAAGGATAGATTTGGAAGAATTGCATGAAGTTGGTCTGAAAGAGTATGGTGATAAAGCTGAGATCCAGATTGAAGTAAAAGTGATTATGGAGTACTTACAACTTATGTTTGATCCTACAAATGCTAAGTCAGAGAAGGTTTCAGTTAGTAGATGGAAAATATACCCAGAGTGTGAAGTACTCATGCTTTCATTGTCAAATGGTCATGAAGAGTATTATTTGTTAGACAAGGAGTACAACTGGGAGCAGATCAATATTGATAGTCTTCTACAAAAGAAAGGAAGGAAGAAGAAGCTAACAGAGCTTGAAAAGGGATTTTTGAATAAAGTGAGAGGCATGAAGAAAGGAATGTTTAAAGAGATAGAAGCTCACGAGGAAGATCAGAATGATGAAGTGAATAAAAAGATTGAAAGCTGGAGTGTGATAGAGATTCATCATAATCTCTATTACAAAATTCCAAGGAAAGGAGGTGGTAAAAATATTCTTGAAAACTTTTCTCAGATACTTGAAAACTGCTCCAGGGCTAATTTGGAAGAGATGTTCAAGATTGGAATGCATGTATATGGAGCATTTTTTGCAATAGAGGAGTTGGAGGGAGAAGTGACCAAGAAGATCACGACATCATTGGAGTATTTGTGCATGTTGTTTGAACCTGAAAGAGTTAGTCATTTGATCTCTCGGCAGTGTCAATCAGTTAATCTTTGGAAGCTGTATGAAGAATGTGGTGTCTATGTTCTAACAATCAATGGTACTCAAACTGAATACTATTTGGTTGAAAGGACTTATACTCACAGTTTGGAAAGGCTACAAGGCATGTTCGATAGAAGGATGAGTTGTAAAATTGATTGAAAGATGGGGGCTGAGCTGATCATGAAGATAATTGCACAAAGAGGAAACTTAAGTGTTTAGTTTAAAGAGTTAAGTTAGGGGGAGATTGTTGGGATTGAAGCTGTGTAGATACTACTACTGAGCTGGGCTGAAGGTATTAACGGTTACTGTTGCTGCCATAAAAAGATACTACTGCTAGAGATGATTGAAGATATTACTGCTTGAAGAACCAACAGTAGTAATGGGTAGTACTGTTAAGGAGTTACTACTGCTATTGGATACTACTGCCAGTTTGTTTGTTAATACTGTTGGTTAGTACTTCTAGTACAATTAGTGCTTCTTATGTTTTTACTACTGCTTTGGTATACGATATGGAAGGAAGTTTACTTGAAGACAAAGACATGGAAAGAAGATAATTATGAAGCTGATTTCATTGAAGATTTTGTTTCCTTTGTAGTTATCTTGTAATTGTATATATAGACAGTAGTCTTTTGTTTTATAAGAAAAAGTTGTTTTGAGAGAATTTTCGTTTGAGAGAAAATTTGAGCCTCAAGATTGTTCTTGATCCTTGCATTAAATAAGTAGTGCACGTTTGTTGAGCCTGTTCAACAGATTGAGGCTTTTAGTTGTAATCATTCGATTTCTAACCAATACACAAGTGATTTGCAATTTATTGTGATTTCTAATTTAATTATTAGAGTGTTATTTCACAAACTTTTTTAATAATATTTTAAGTTTGATTTAAATTCTTATTTGAATTTCGATCCTGAAAGTCATTCAACATTAATAAAAAGAAGAAAATGTTGTCATTCTTCATGGAAACCTGAAGAAACCCACTGGAGAAAGTCTTTGTAGAAAGTGTGGTTGCCCCCTAAATTGGACACTATGAAATCCTCACCACTCTCCTCTTTCCATCTCCTTTCGTCACCATCAAAAGCATGATAATTATGTCTCAAAAATTACCTAATTTTATTATATATCCTATGTGTCCTCACAACTTTTTATTTAAATTATTTGTCATGGAAATATTTATTTGTTTTATTATGGCATATGTACGGACACTATACCTTACATCAAAGTATTAGTAGCTTAGTGGTAGGTAACATTATTGGAAAGGGATAGTGGATGTAATCCCTGTATACCCGGGTTTGGTTCATGGAATGAGCATATTGTGACGATACCCTGACCATGGGTTGGCTTTCGGGTAGGTCACTACAAGAAATATGACTTTTAGAAAATGTTTTCTTTTGTATTCAAAAGTTTGAAAAACTTCTCTAAAGGTTTTAGAAAAGTTTACTTCTGTCAGCAACCTTCCCTATGTAACGGTAGGAAAAGGTTTTCGGGAGGGTTTTAAGAGAGTTTTAGATTAAAAAAGCTTATATTCAGTTACACTTCTCACATTTGTCATATAATTCATTCTCTAAAAATCACTTTTAGATACGCTTTCGAATCATTCTCTAAAACTTTCTTCTCTAAAAACCTATTTTCTTGTAGTGGGTCCATGGTCACCGAAGACTAGTCAGGTGCACGGAATGGATCCCGGATACCTCGTCGACTTCGTGTTCAAACCTGTGCATAAGTTATCTGTCATTCAAAAAATAATTTCAGACGAGTTTATACTCACTTTAGTTCACTGTAAATTCAATGCCTCAAACTGGTGATTCTAAATGTATAATAGGTCATTTTTTAGCACTATAAAATCTATCTAAAAAGGTTTTAAAAAGTTTAAAGAATTATATGTTTAAATATCGAATAACTTAAACTTATAATGGAATATCCCTTCAGTTTTTAATTATAACCTTTTTCCAATATAAAAGCTTTATTAAATGCTGTAATTTTTAATCCAATTAATTCTTAATGGTGGTGGCTGCGGAACTTTGGATATCCTTAAATATTTGAGAAATTATAATATAATCATATTGAGCATGTTGAATTTCTACATGCCATGACATCAGCACTTTTGACACCCCACCAAGTGGGGGGATGTTAGGTATCCACCAACATTTCAAATGCGTATTTTATATGTCTATATATCTATAGGGGTGGGTTCAAATGTGAACCACTTTTTGGTTGTGAACATGAGGACAGCCGAGAGCGCGACACGTGGCGTCTTTGAGTGTGGTCCCCTCCTTTAATTCAATGCCCTCCCATGAATCGCGCCTAGTCATCCGCCGTGGAGCTGACGTGGCGCCTAGTCATCCGCCACGTGTCGCGCTCTCGGCTGTCCTCATGTTCACAACCAAAAAGTGGTTCACATTTGAACTTTCCTCTATATATCTATAATTCTATATGTGTTTATATATATAGTCTCATTTTTGTTAATCAAGATTTTAGTATTCACTTTATTAAGCAATATCAACTATCAATCTTGTCTTAATCTACAACTAAGAAGAATTTAATTTTATTAAAGGGGAAATTGGAGTTAGCATGTGCCTTATGTTGCCTTAATTATAAGTGAACAAAGATAGATAAAATATCCTACTTCGTAAAAACGTCCAAAAAAAAGCTACTGAATTCCCTGAAATGTTGTCGGCTTCGTTTTGTGAACGCCTCAAGTCTGGACAGGGGGTGGAAACTACCACGGAGGAGGCTAGGTTAGCCGGAAGATGGTTATCGGTTGTCTATGTGTTATTCTTCTGAAGGTCTCCGATTTTGGTGGCAAGATTCTTTGCTAAACAGATGATCTTGATACTAATAATCTTTCGCAATAATCAAAGCATTTGTAGCCTGGTGGTCGGTAACATCCTTGGGATTACAGTGGATACTTGAGTTCGATTCATGGGGTGAGCATGTGGTGATACCCTGACCATGGGTCGGCTTTCGGGTCGGTCCATGGTCNCTTGGATACCTCGTCGACTTCGTGTCGGAACGTGTGCGTGAGTTATCTGTCGTTCAAAAAAATAATATTTGGTAACAAAATTACAAATGTTATTGGTTCTGAACATATTTGTGTGTCAATCGATTTTACAACACTAATAATAGGGGTTTGGAGAATATTTTTCACTCATGAACATGAAAACAGGTCACTTAAGAAACTTTGGTTCACTTAAAGCAGAAGGTTTGGAAAACAGGTTCCCTCATGAAAAAGAAAACATGTTCACTTTTGAAATCAGATTTACTTAAATTAGGGGTTTGGAAAAACAGGTTCACTCATGGACATGATAATGATGTACTAGATCATATTCTTGTATCTTTTGAAGGGATTAATTTGTAGGAAACTATATAATGTAAGATTTTAAATATAGCAACGGAAGCAAAAAAGAACCTACAACGAGTGTTCGCAAAAATAGACCCAACAAGGATCTCATGCATTGAAGAACTCAGAAAAACGAAGACACAACCATAGAGAGTTTAAGAACTACAACCTTTAAAGGTTGAACGTGCGTTGATGTCGGGTAGAGAAGAAAATAGGATCCTCCTCCAAAGTTGATCCACACAAAAAAATCTCTTTCATGGATGCTAGTCCCTTGTTACTAGGGTGAAGGGAGCCTTGGCCCACAATTAGCACCGACCCACCCTCAAATCCTATATTTTTTTAAAAAAAATTAGCCTAATTAACATGGCACTCCAACTTGTGGGATCATTCTACACACTCCTCATTCCCCATTTGAACCATACCTAATACGCACTCCTCAGAAATTGTTCCAGAGATAAGCACAAAATGGAAGATCCATTAACAATGTAACATACGCACGACTCGAGGCATCCAATGAGTTGGGTCTTCGATTCCACCATCAATGACAACGATTTCGCACTGCTCATCCTCATCCAGCATCCAGTGAGTTGGGTCTCGTTCCACCGTCAATGACAATGATTACATTTACAGTGAACTGATCAATGGTTAGTTTTTTTTTTTTTTTGCTTTCTAAGGTTTTAAACTTTGAATTAATCACTTACATAGTTGTTTTTGCTCTAGCTTCTTTGAATATTTATGTATTTGATAATTGGTGTAGCATGATAGCATCATTTAAACTTTATAGGGTTTTAATTTTTAAACTGCTTTTGTATTTTGCTGTTTGGAAGTGTCTGAAAAAATTGAATGTTTCAATGTTTGGTATTGGTACAAATTGAACGTTTTTGTGTTTGGTATTGGTATAAATTAATAATTAATTGTGTTTGTAATTTGTTTAGGATATGGATAAGTTTTTAACAAAAAGAAAACCAACAATCGATCCCAAGCCAAGTTGATACTCCTAAACAAAGTCGTGTAGAAGTGAACTTAGCAAATCTTCCCTCAGATCCTGGGATGCGGATTAGGATTTTGGATTATAAGCCCGTTGGTTTGAGACTTTCATTACCGGTTGCAACGACAACAGTTGAGAGGGCATCTTTTGTAACAGCCCAAAACCAATACAACCATAAATAAAGACATATGAAGATGTTCATTATCCAATATTTTCATCACTTAACTTAAGCCCAAACCGGCTAAAAAGATACCAACCTCAAACCAACAAAAGTAATTCAAGTCAATTATGGTTATCTCTATTTTCAATGCGGAAACATACTATTACAGCTGAGAATTTAATTGGGAAACATCGAAGTACTAAGAGACATCCTCTTCTAGTTACTCTCTCACCTTGCCCTTGCCCTTAGAGTTTCTCTCTAACGCTTACCTGCCTGAAAAAGTTTTTTAAGTTTGAAAAGCGAGGGTTAGACCAAAGGGTCTAGTGAATTCCCCAAAAACATTAGTTTAAAACATTTATCTTGCAAACAAATCAATAATTCAACAAAGTATGAGCGCATGACCTCCATTTTCCACAATTATAGAGTTGGTCGTTCATTGTAGGCAACCCCATCGCAATAACCCACTCCAAAGGGAGCCCCCTAGACCATAAAACATATTCATGGTCCAGACATTCATAATCCTTCACACGAGATCAAATAACCTCGAGGTACTCTATCATGACGATATATTCAAAATCCAACAAATTATAAATAACATTTACTTTCGCAAATAAGTCGTAATTCAACCATATAGCATTTTCATAAGCATTTTATGAATGAGACGGGTTTTTAAACATTTAAATATATTCACATATAAGGATTTGAGGGTAGGGAACTCACCTGGTGCTCGACAATTAGACAAACGCTCAAAACGTCAAATTAATCCGAACCGAAACCTGAATTTGGCGCACAACAAAAGGTATTAAAACCCTTCTAAAATCCCTTATAAAATCCCTATTAAGATCCTTAATTAAGCCCCTAGGCTAGGCCTCGAATCTGACGCGAAACGAAGCAAAACAGCAAAAGTGGCGCAGGCTGGCAAGGGCTGGCCGTGGCTTGCCGCGTGACCTGGCCCGCGCCAGACCTGCGCAGGGTACTGATTTACACACGCCGCGTGTAGCGGCGCGACCTGAACCGTGCCCTAACCCACGTCGCTGTGTGGTCAGCCATGCACTCCATTTTCTCGATTTTCAGCATTTTAAC
This sequence comes from Carthamus tinctorius, assembly GCA_001633085.1. NCBI lineage: Eukaryota > Viridiplantae > Streptophyta > Magnoliopsida > Asterales > Asteraceae > Carthamus > Carthamus tinctorius. The sequence goes on from LUCG01149342.1 coordinate 8,963, forward strand.
TCGATTTCTCTTGGTTCCATCCTCCATTTTAGACCTAAAGATGATGTAATTGAAGCATAAACAAATCCCAAACATTTTCTATCATCTAAAAGTCAAGATCTCTAATAGATTCATGAAAATGAATACACCAAAACTCTTTAAAAGACTTAAAACCATGAAATGGGTTTTTACCCAAAATTCCAAATTAAAACCATCAATTTCTATCTTTAGAATGATACACCACCAAAATGGTTAAGAGATGAAATGGTTTCAACTCCATTAGTTTTAGCTAGAGATTTCAAGCTATCAACCATGAAAATGGAATTTCAAAATCTTCCATTGAAGAAGATGATTGATCTCCAAGGCAACTAAGAAGGTAAGAAGAAGATGATTATACCTTAAGTAGATGAGTTCTTGAATCAAATGCCAAACCCAATGCTTTCTTCTTCAACGTTTCCTACTTTCCTCTTTCCCTTGATTCCTCCAAAAACACACACTACACCTTAGCCTATTTCTCCCAAATGACCAAAAGAAATGAACCCTAATCTTTATTCCATCACATATATACACTTATTCCCCTGGAGTTGACAACAATACTCATGAGAGACCTCAAACTTTCTAGATTTAAAAACATGGCTAAGTATGAGATGTTACAATCTCTTTGCTCTGAATATTGTAAAAAACAGATTGAAGAATAGAATGGGAGATCAATGGATGAACGATAACTTGGTAGTTTATACAGAAAAAGATGTGTTTACGGACGTTGAGAATTAAGACATCATTGATATGTTTCAGAAAATGAAAACTCGTGGGGTTCATTGTTGAATCGGTAAGGGTAGTGCACTATTTTGGTAATACATACATTTTCTTTTTGATTGAACATTAATATCAATATAATATCATTTCTTGTTTTATTATTGAGGATCACCCTGCACATAATTCTTGGCTCTGCCTTTGCTTGTTACCCAAATTTGTGTGTTTTATCTCACTTTTTGAACTCCCAAAAGTCTGGTAAAAAACTTCACCTTTAGAGAGAAAACTTAGAAAAAAAGGAGAGTATGAATATGTACTTTTTATATATTAAAAATTGAACAAAAAACACCAATATTAGGTTTGGTGGTTGATGAACGGAAGGGGAGCCCATGCCTCACAACATACTCCCCATACATGTCATGGTTTGTCTCCCTGTTTTTTATTATTTAAGATCTCATTTGTAGTGTACTTGGAAACAACCATAACACATAGAAATTAACTAATAAGCAACTTAAAACCAGCCATGGTTTTATTACTTAGTTATTAGTTATTCTTTATAAATTTTATAAGAAAATATAAAACTTATATACTTTTGGACCAGAAGTTGATACCGACAACCTCGACCGATCCACAATCGTCTGCAAATTCCATAATGTGGGGGGCGTAACTGACTCACTCAACAGTTGTGGCTGTGGGAGGGCCTAGGGGTGAGCATAACCGGGTACCCGCCTTTTTTTCATGGAACCGGAACCGGCGGTTCCTAGAATGGAGGAACCGGAACCGGAAGCGGTTACATCGGTTCTTCATACTTTGGAACCGGAACCGGAACCACCGGGTACCCGGTTTCAACTTTCTTAAATTTTTTAAAACATTTTATACACCAAAACTAGTGA
>LUCG01149498.1:0-23264 GCA_001633085.1 Carthamus tinctorius
TTAGGGAATGTATTTTAGGCCTCTAGACTGTATATAAACCCATTCATTGTCAAAGAAATACAATATAGAATTTCTCTAAACCTATAATATATATATATATAAATAAAACACACAAGTACACGTTCAATATAAACTCACAATGTTTCGATTTGATTCAAACCGACGTGGAAGTTTCCATTTCCAATCCGACAATGGAATTAGCCCATGCCAAGCTCCAGATATCCTTAATACCCCTGGAGTACGCATTCCAAATTTCATAAGCAAACAATAAGGAGATCTCAAGTTATGGCTATACAAACTTTGACTATCGAAAATTTGCTTATTTCAGCACCAAGGTCACTTGCAGACCAGTTTTGTTTATCTTAGTCCCATTTTCAAGCTATGACTTTCAAATACCAATTAAACTAGAGTCACATATCTAACCAACGCAATTGGCCTCACCTCATTTGGATTTTTCTACGGTTTTATACAAATTTTCAAAGTCCGCGCATTTACAAATCTTCATTTTTACATGTTCCAAAAGCCAATTCAGTTCCATATACCCCCAATTTTATAATTTATCATAAACTATCATATTTTAAACTATTTCTAGCAAAATTTCTCATTCCTTAACCTACACCCATGAGTTGTACAAAGATGCTTCAAGACTTGTACAATTTGTTCATAAACTTGCAAAGATTGTTTGAATATACACATCCTAACTTCCATAAACATGATGAACTACTATAATCTAACAGGAATTACACTTACTCATTAAAACCCATACTCATCATAACTCTCACTTTCACCATAATAGCAAGAAAATATGATCTAACCTTCACCTTATATTTATATCAAACTATACAACCATGATATAGCATAATTTTGTTGAAAACTCAGTTGCATGGAACCCTAGGTTTCCAATTCCTCTTCAAATCACCGAAAATTATGAAATAAGTTAATAGGGCTTGTACCTTTGATTAATCTTTCAGTTTCACCAAAATCTTGTTGAAACTCACACGATTAGCAACATAAATAAACTTTTTAGAAAGTTGGATGTTACACACTGAGCCACTGACATCTAGTTGAATTGGAAAATATGCATAAATATTACAGGATCAGGTATAGAATTTGTTTAAAACTTTAGATTTATCTTAATCTTTAGTTTTGAATTAGGTATCAGTTTATGGGAAAATAATGTTTTAAAAAGTAGACTCCTTCCCCTTACACTTGATTACATGTTATTTTAGCCTTATCCTTTTTAGTAGTGTCCTTTGATGGCTTCCGCCCTTTTTATGGTAGGTTTGAACCTGATATGCTTGCATTTTCTGGTTGTTACTATGGTGGTGGCGATAAAGAGAGATATGAGCTCGGTGAAATCAGGAAGAGATGGACAACTTTGCCTGTGAGATTTCTGTCCTTACAATTTGTTATTGGCTTATTGCTCTCTAGTCTCTATATGATATTATGTTTATCTTCTCCGTTCTTTTTCTTTGTTTTCTCCAAAAAAGACAGGCTTTTTGCGTACATATGTAAGTGTGGGACTACTAGTTAAATATCTGAAATCCCATCAATAAACCACAAGTAGGGGAATATTGTGGACCAAAATTGATGTTATTCGTTTATGTAATTACTATGGCAGTGAGGCAAGTTTTGATTGAACGCATTCCCAAAAAAGTGAAATTGTTGTCAATCATTTGGGATCTCCCATTAAGGGAATTGTTCTTTTTTTGCGAGCAGATGTAGCATATTTAAAGTTCGTTAAAAAATATGTTGGTGTGATTGCGAACTCAATAGTTTGAAGAAGACTTATTCAAGAGCCATTGACTTTCTTTTGATTATGATTTGTTTTTAATTTAGGAAGCAAGTCCTGATGGAGAGCGGAAGCGAGGGAAGTGTCCCCTTACGCCATATGAGGTGGGGCTGATGCTGCGGGCCCTCGGTTTTAAGAATGACACATACATTTACGTTGCATCTGGTGAAATTTATGGTGGTGAAGAAACTCTTCAGCCTCTTAGGGAACTCTTTCCAAATTTCTACACAAAGGAGATGCTGGCTAGTGAAGAGCTTGAACCTTTTCTTCCGTTTTCTTCTCGTCTTGCAGCTATAGACTACATTGTTTGTGATGAGAGCGATGTCTTCGTCACAAATAACAATGGCAACATGGCAAAAATTCTTGCTGGTCGAAGGTATGTGTGCTGAAATCATGTTAATAGAGCGCATCTTTGCATATTTAATTATTGGCAAAATAAATTTGTGATGCTCTCTGTCCCAAAATAAATGCAATGTTCACTTGATACATAGTTCAAACAAACTATTTTGCAACCTTCTCTTTTTTGGTAAAGAACATCATTGCAACTAAATTTATAGTATATATTTGGGTCTACTAGGTTCTTTCTATTTTGTATGGAAAGTAATTTACATGTTTGACGAATGGTAATTTTCTTGAACTATGAGCAACATCATCTATTGGACGGATGGAGTATAAAATACCCTTAATTATATGACAAAATAGAGGAATTTGTTGAATATGTTAATAACATTATATTGATCGCTATGTGACAATAAGGTATTTGAAACTTTGCCAAAGGGAAAATAAATATTTAGTTTAGGATCGCCCAAAAGGGAAAACGGAGGGAGTATGACAGGTGAGAAGTAAATACTACATTTATGCTTGTAATATGCAAATTGAACTACCGCATGTTATGGCGCTTGCATTCCCTATGAAATTTGCAAGACTTTTTTTGTTATGATTTCTATGAAAATCAACATCTCTTCTTTTGAGAAGTTCTCATGTCAAAGTTACATATTTTCCCCATTATCACTGTGTACAAATAAATTGATGCTAATGACTTGGGATCCACAAATTTTTTTAGTTTATCTTTATTGATTGGTATTTTAAATCTTCACGGAAATAACCGTTCTATTTTTTTATGGCAAAAGTCANTGTTTGGTTCGGTGTAGTTGAACATATTTCTTAGATAATGTGCATGTTTAGGTGCAATTTCTTATTGTTTGAATTATATACAGCCAACCTAGTAAAATCTTCCTGATTGCAATATGTATGTTTAAAGGAGGTACATGGGGCATAAAAGAACCATTCGACCAAATGCGAAAAAGCTCAGTGCTCTATTCTTGCAACGAGAAAAGATGCTGTGGACCACTTTCTCCAGCAAAGTGAAATCAGCCCAAAGGGGCTTTATGGGTGAACCAGATGAGATGAAACCTGGCCGTGGTGACTTCCATGAATACCCTTCTTCCTGCATCTGCAAGAAACCATTCAAATTCTCTGACCATGATAACCATAGAAACCGAACAGCTGCAAAAGTTCCCTTCGACCCTGAAGCAGAATCTAAATATGGTCGCAATGAAGAAGACCAAGGTGTCAATAGTATGCAGGGAATCGAAAATACCGATGTGATGACAAGAGATGATCATAATGCATCATCATCACTAGAAGAGAAGGAAGATGATGACTTTTTGGCTGACTAGAGTGCAACAAAGGAACACGATGATGGTATGTTTTGTAAGTGATTGACATGTTATTCATAGTACTTGATAGTTCATTGCAAACTAATATTCTTTTTGTGAAAATACCAAAAGAGTACTCTAGTCTGCAAGAAAGATAGAGGTTGGACAAGTTTAGAATGTAAATGCAAAAAGAACCACTATATGTGGTACCTTTGGTTAAAAATAGCTTCCTCCGTTCCAAAATAAGCGTCCACATTTCTATTTTGTTTTGTCCCAAAATAAGTGTCTAGTTTTAAAAGTACATGCCTACTTTCCAATTTTAGCCTTTGATTATGAGATGAAAGGATTCGTTATCCTTCTATCATTGAAGGTAAAATTGTCATTTTGTTAATTAAAAGTGTAATGATTACACATTTCTAAAAGCATGTGTCCTTTCATCGTGGACATTTAGTTTGGGAGGGAAGGAGTGAAACATAAATCTTTATCTGCACGTACTTCTGCAAGAACAATGATTTGTTTACGATGAAAATCAAGCACAACTTGTTGAAAAGTCGTTTTTTAGTCTTGACACAATTTCCTTGACCATCTTGGCCTATGTTAGTTTTACGTTACATTTGTGGTGTGTGTGCAGATTTTTTTTAATCGAGGCAGAGTCCTAAGATGGGCCGCGGGTGTTAGATTTCAAGTGACACGACTCAACAAATGACATTGTGTCTACGATTACTATAAATGTTTGTATATGAAAATGTAATTCCTGTGGGGCTGCAACTACAAATACAATTGTTGATTATATAAGTTTTGTAAGGTGTTGTAGCTTTCTCAAGTATTTTCTGTCTTTTACTACCCCAAAGATGTAACATCTTTGGGGTTTTCTGTACTCTTTTATTGTAATCAAATCCCAAGTTTGAAGGCGAAATAGAGGCCTGAAACAACTGTCGTTTGGCTGATTTATTACGATTATATCCTTAAAAATGAACATTTGTTTTCAGGGTTGTAGCAGTTGGTTTCCTTAACGATTCACGACGAGTTTGAAGCTCAAAAGACCCGTGAAATCAATATTTCATTACAACATGCATATTCGGGCAACAATAACCCATTAAACTGTACCCGTTACTATGCAATTATTATATATAAATGGACTTGAGAAGCTTTTGTGTATGTAGATTGGTTCAAATCCAAGAATCATTGCAAAATATCGATGTTTCTCCTGCTATGTAACACCCTACTTCTATATTAGTTAAATTTCAACGCCTTTAAGTCTTAGATACAAAAATTATAATTCAATTAAGTACACCAAAAGTTGAATACCGTAGCCTTTATTAAATAAACATATTATCAATGATAAGTGGCTTACAAAGCAAAGTATGAGAAAGCAAAGCTACAAAAATGACAAAGTAAACCTAATAAGCATGATAAAGGACTATATTAGTTACATAGGCTAAAATAGGCTAACATAGTGTGTTGGCAAAACCAAGTGATGAATCAACAAAGCTAAGGTACGAGTTGGCAACGTCAAGTACATCCTAAGAAGCATGATATGACAAAACTAAGTAATACCTAAGTCTTTCTAAGATGCATGATATGGCAAACTAGAAGCACGAATAAGCAAGAATTTTCTTATCCTAAAGTCTGAGGTATCAAAATCTTATAAAAGTTCAATCTTGAAAGCAAGAGGAATAAGTAATTGATGCTTTGTGTTTAACTATAAATAGAGGTAGAAGCAAAGCCATTAAGTGCATACCAAATATTTTCTTTGTATCTAGACTATTAAGCTTGAAGCAAGAAATCAAAGGGAAGTTAGGCACACCCAATGTAAGTATGTTATGTGATTTTTGAGATACATACATGTTATATGAAACTATTTTATGCATTATGAAAGTCTTGATAAGATATTTTGACATGTTTGTTGCACATGAAATTATGATAAATTTTTATGATCAAGGTATATGATGACATGTTACGATACAAGCATATATATTTTTACATTTAAGGCATGAAAGTTTTATACGTGTTATATATGACAATAATATCCAACGTACGAGATATATTACAAGAAGGGTTGTCTTGCAAGCGGACCTTATGGGCCAACCTTTATGGACCCCTGGGTTATTGTACTTCAAGGCAAGCTAGTATGACATTACATTAGACAAGTATTTTTTTTTTTTTTGAATTATTATTCATAAATTGACAAGTATTATGAAAATTATTTGTTCATAAAACCATGACTACTTACTAAGATTAAAACTTATATACTTCATGTATGCATCTTCGGGAAGGAGTAAAGGACCTCATAAAATAGTATCATACACTTTAATAAAGATGTTTATTGTATTACAAGTTTTAAGTTATGCTTCTGCTATGTTTTAACTCTTGATGTAATTAATGAAGCATGAAATAATAAAGATTCATTTATCGTAAGATTTGGGTAAATAAAGTAATGACACCGAATATAAGAATTGGGGTGTTATATACTGATTGATAACTTTACAGACATCAAGAGATTCACTGCAATGCATAGACAAATCAGACATGAAAAAGGTGCTAGATCAACCAAAAGACTCCAAGAAGAATTTGGTATAACAATTAACAAGTTTTGATGCATATCCCAGTAAGTAAGCAGAGATACATCCATATACAAAAGGCTAAGAGGATGAAGCAGATTGCATTAGCCAAATATGAACATCTACAAAAGCTAAAAGATGATGATTCTTCTACAGAAAGGATGAGATTAGCCCTTCCTAGTTTTATCTTCTCTACTTGCTTATTATACACATACACTACTCTTCCATGCTCATCAGACACCAAGGTATCCCAGAAAAAAGCTCCTTTCAGCCATTGTTGGTGTTTCCTGTTGAAAGAGCACAGATAAACTTGATATGATCATCAAAGTACCAACAGCAAGTTACATCCAGATGGCCGGATGGAAATTCAAATGAAAACATAGTTTGACGCAACTTATAATGTCAGAACAAATAGCATATCCTCTTAAGAACCAAAATCAATGCTACCCGACTTTGAAACAATGGCAAATAAACAAAGAGGTAGCATCTGATTGAACATTTACAAAAAGAAAAAGGTTGCTTTTATTTCAAGACATCTATGTAAGGAAATTATTGCAGTTATTTCCGGATTGAGGAACATCTCATTTTGAAAGTAGGATTTAATCAGGTTGAACAATATTCATTCTCATTGCTATCTGTCTGTTAAGTAATTACCTTTTGGAGTAACCTTGCTGTGGCTTCTTTGAGAAGAATGTGAAGCAGAGGGTATCTTTGATATAGTCATAGAACTTTGCAACCCTTCTAATAGCTGTAAGCAATAAAATTGGAAGAGTAATTTAAAGAGAAGAAAAGTAATCTAAACTGAAGACATTTAAAACAAGAACAGAGTTAGTTGCTCACCCTTGATGTAGGCTGAATTTTACGATTTGATCTGCGGGGCTCAACAGGTTCTGGAAATGATTTCTCGACCTTAGATGGCTTTCCACCAACAGGTGCAAACTTACGTTTCTGCAAGCGCTCAGATTTATTGCTCGATGTAGAAACTCCCTTTGGAGGTTCTGCAGGGATTTCTAATGAAGAACCCAAATCAGCACTCCTTGTTGCATCCTCAATTTTGGAAGAAGACCCAAACTCCATCTGGTTTTGATGACCTGATTGGTTCTCGTGATCACTGCCAGAATCACGGAGATTGGATCTAGAAGATGTGATCGTTCTAGCAGAAGGAATTGGTGGCTTTCTCGGCTTCAGCATTCTTGGTTTGGTTTCAGCAACTTGTCTTTCCTTTGTGTCGTTTTTAGAATTGTTTTTCCACCCACGGGATGTTGGTGCTTGAGGGATCAAATATCTGGTGAACTTGATGGAATCATGTGCGGCTTTATTCTTATTGGTTTCATCAGCGACATAATGTTTACTCACGTCCATAAATTTCTGTTTCTTCCCAGGTTTAGGAACACCAAAAACTACTCGTGGACCTTCTTTTAGCAAGCCACTCCTCATTGTTCTATGAGCACCAAGCTTCTTATCATCTCTAGTGCTACCAACGTTAAATAAACTCTCATGGGCTGATAAGGGCAGTAATGTTTTAGATTCTTCCTGTTTCCGCGAGTCAACATGGTCAAGGTTTTCTGATGGCCCATCATTCCTTTTACCCTCCACAATGGGACTTCCCAGTTTCAATCGCTTTTCCTGTGGTGTGTCACCCTGTAACCAGATGAAATCTAGCTTAGATAACGCATTTTAAGAAAACACTTGGCATATAAGTTGCACGAAGATTTGAAATTGACCTGGGATGAAAGGCGTCTCTCAGATGTATGGCACTCAATCCACTTGCCGTCTTTCCAGATGAGAGTTGGCCGGACAAACCATGATCGAACGATGGATGTCTCTCCTCGAGCTACAAACATGCAAAATAAGAGGGAAGAAGACACTGGCCAGTTATTATAATCGCTAAAAAGCGGAAATTTCAGCACTGTGACAATCAAAACTTTCAAACAGACCTGGAAATTGAACGGTTAAAGAAGTAAGATCAATCTTGTTTGGCTCCATGACAACTCCTTCACACCAGCTGCAGGAAAAAAGTACAAGTAAAAAAGATATCCTACGTTCAGATTTCAGGGCATACGTTGTGAAATAAAAATAAGCACTAGTTTCAGTGACGATCCTTCTTGACAAGAAGTACAGCATATGATCAGAATTACATGTTGGACCACGGGAAGACGTTAAATCTGATGTTTTTATTTACAACATTGTTCTTTTCCTTTTAAAAAACATACCGATCTTGTATCCACACATCAACTCGATCTCCACGAGACCACACAAAATCTGTTGCAGCTATCCTGCCTCTCTTCCTAGTCCCTTCAAGACGCATGGTAGTCACAGGATGGGCGACACGTATCTTGGGTGCTTCACTGCCTTCAGTTTGAAGTGGCACCCATTCCTTTAATTGCCCTGAACCTAAACAAAACAATGTAAGGTAAGTATTGAGGTTTCACAACAGTTAGTAGAATCATGCCACCAACAAGCAACTACTTTTATGCATTGGTACACGCTTTATAACTAAAAATTTCAAACAACATCCAACACAGGCACCAAGAAAGTACATACAATCTTACCTTCATCTGATTGGATTTCCGTGTAACATACAAGGGCTTTTCCATCTTTCAAGTTCAACACATTAGCTCCGAACCAGGCAGCATTATATTTATCATCATCCTTGTATACCTAAAACACAATTAAGTTGATATAAAGAAAATGCAAGCAAAGCCCAGAAAAGAAACATTCTTGTTTGAAAATGATAAGGTCAAGAATAAGGTATTGAAAGCAGCTAAACTTTATGTTGCTCTAGTATACCACTAACCTCAACAAGACAACCTTCCTTGATATTATTCTCTTTCAAAGTGCCTGAAATAACTTGAGGCTCAGTCAGACCAACGGCAGAAGTATCAGCTGATCCAATCTCTGACTCACCTGCAACCCTAACGGTTTTGGACAAGTCAAGACCTTTACGAACCCTTGGCTTTCTCTTATCTTTTTCATGACTTGTAAACGGAATTGAGACTTCATCGACCTCCATTATCTGATTCTCTGCCAAATCCCCAGAATTTTCTTTTCCTGATAAGCCACGTTTCATGGTCGAATTTCCTTTATCAGGCACTTCAGGGGCAGCTTCGACATCCTTTCTATCAGCACCATTCAAATTTCCAGCAGTTAAGGCCTGCTGCTTGGATGCTAACTCGGGAGTCTTCCAGTAACCCTCAGGACCAGCTTCAATCAAATTTCTTAAGGGCAACGGTTCACTCATTGCAACAATTTTTCCAGCTTGAGATACTGCTTCAGCTGCCAGTTCAGCAGCTTTTACAATCGCATTTACGTTTTCAGCATGTTTTGAGGAAGCTGATGCAGCTTCAACCGTCTGCCAAGCAGTTTCTCTGACAGTATAATTTAATGAGTTAAGAGGGCTACTTCTGTCCCTGCTTCTCGACATGGCATCAGGGGTAGCTTTATCAAATTTGTTGACAAGTGAAATCATGCCGCTTTGATCAAGATTTCCACCCCTATTTGACAGAAAAATGTTGACCATTGATCTTGCTTGTTCTGCGACATCTGATGCAATTTTAGCAGCAGCTGCTGCCACCTTAGCAACAGAAGCAGCGGCTGCTATTGAAACAGCTGAAGATACTAGCTTTGCTTCATCATCGGAATTCAAACTGGAATTATTTTGTCTTTCCAGCTGGCTCCATACGCCATGGCAGTGGCTGACCGCAGCAGCAGCAAGCGCAGCCGCATTCTGTGCTTGTAGCTTAGACTCCTCAACTTTGCTCAAAGTCTCCTCTGATATTACAACTTTCTCCATGTTTTCATCACCACTCCTAGGATGATGATGATGGGTTGGTGATGCAGCTGAAAGGAGCTTAGCAGGACTGCTTTTAGATGTGATGAAAGCAGGTGTTGATACCACAACAGAAGTAGTAAAAGGACTACTAACAAATGGGGTAGTCACTGAATCTGTCTGATTTTGAGCAAGTAACAATATCTTACCCTGAGCATCAGCACGAGGGGCTTGAGGCAAATGCATAGCTACAGGTGCAGAGACTGATGCTACCTGAGCTGGACTAGGATCACATACCCGTTTCACATTAGTATTATGAGTACCTTTTTTTCTCTTTCTGCTTTTCAAGTCGCTGGAAGGCTGGTCGGATGATGCAGTTACCTTCTTCATGCCAGATAGAGAAGAACCTTCAGGAAAATTACTAGGAGTAGAATTGAGAACCACTGGAGTGGATGTATGCTTTATACCTATACTGCCTGGTTCTTTGACAGGAGTTAATTTCACTGCCTCAGTTACAGGCAATGCAGGAAAACGAGGACCTGTGTTAAAAGCAGGAATTGAAGAAGCAGCAACCCACTGACCAGCAAATGGTCCCTGAGATAACCAAGAAGGGTTATACCCACTAAAATTCTGCGCTGGTGGAGTTTGAAAAGGATGTAGAGGTGAAGCTGCTTGGTGATAATCAAGACGAGCAGCTCTTCGAACGTAGCTAGACTCCACACCACAAGAAGGGGTAGCCATATTCCAAAGAGGTGATGAAAGGGGAATCATAGAACTAACAATCGGTGGAGTGCCCTTGTTGCTTGCTCCTCCACTGGGTGAAGAGGTAACTTTGTTTTGAACAGAAGCCTGCTTAACTCCTTGATCAGCTCTGCTACCCGCATCTCTCAAGTCTGAAATGAAGTTAATACATTATAGGACACCGTAACAAGACAATCAACAAGAACTTGGGAAGCTAAATACCTGATCGTGGTTGCATAGGGGTAGTAGGGTTGGCCTGGGCTTTCTGAACATGAAGCCTTTCTAAACAAGCCCGCCAAACACCCTCCCAAGTTCTTCCACCATCTATATACAGAACAAATGAAGTCATTAAAATAAGATTTCTGATTCAATATGTAGCATGAAAAACATTTTACTGCACTGACCAGATTGCCCAAATGCAGCAATCATATGAGACTCTTCAGGTGTTGTCCCTGATCTGCAAACAAGAACATCACCAATTATTAGCACATGCATATTGAAATCAGAAGACGATGGAACTAAAGAGCAAGTCTTTCGACACACAAAATCTCCTTAAGGTTTGGTCAGGCAACCCAAATGCATGTCCCTGACTTGACTAGGCAGTCAAGGAAATATAGAAAATCTTCACTGGGGTCCCACTGCCCCTTTTACTTTGTTTGAAAAGAATGCCCACATGAACATTTTGGTTCCAATTCCATTGTTTCTTTTTAATTTATGAAAAGGGTATGATGACTATTTTTTTCTTTTTCTTTTTGTATTTCAGCAAGCACAATGGTTAGGTGACAAGTAAACTATAAGTATAATGGTTAAAACACTGATTTAACTCATTTTGGTAAGAGAGCACTTGTTTAGAAATACGCAAAAAAATGGGAGGACACTTGTTAAGGATACCATAAAGAAACTTCCACCAGATAAATCCACTTTCCATGCCATCGGTGTCACTAGGATAAAGCCAACAACCATCAAAAGCCACAGTTTTTAAATCGAAATGCACTATGTACCTCTATTTATAAATTGCAGGTACATATATGAATAGATAGAGAGTACTCACATCAATGATCCATACACTAAAATTTGTGCACGCAATTGCACTTGTTGATTATCAGTAAAAGGCTGCTGAAATATAGATGTTGAATTATTCAGATCTGGAAGCTTTGGCAAAGGAAGGACGCCTTTTGTACCACCACGTTCAACATCATTGGACTTAACCTCTTCAGATTGAATAACATGACCAGTTGCAGGTGAGGCTAACGTCACAGATGACTTTTCTACTCTTACTGAATCTCTTGCAGGAGGTGTTTCCTTTAGATGGTTGCCTTTCCTGGCATTTTCCTTCACAACCGATTTTCGCCTAGTTTTACGCTCAGATTTGACTCCTGTTTGAGGGGTCATACCACTAAGATTCTGAGGAGTAAGAGAGCTTTCATGCAACTTTGTAGCATCCACTTGGCTACTAGAAGAATCTGTGGATGGTCCTTCCATAATCTATAGAAGTTCATAATAAATCCATGTCACATTTGTGAAGAATGTGATAAAAGGTTAGTGAAATTAAGAAATATATCATGTAAAGCATATATGTGAAAAATATTACCTTTGGCAAAACAGAAGCTTGAAAAGTAGGATATGATAGAAAACCCTTGCCAGCAGCTTGTCCAAGGCCAGCACTTTTATGGACCTCAAAAGTAAAGTTTGTTTGTTCTTGTGTAGCATTACTTGAAGGAACTGACTGAATGTTACCCTCCACATCATTAACATCCTTTGAAGACAGGGCACCACCAGGATTGACATCTTTTGTAGCCTCTTGCTTGTCTTTTGCACTCTCAGAAGGGTCCATGCTGCTAACACATGTAGGAGAAACGAATTGAGGTTTATCCAAAGAGGAAAAGCTACGTCCATCAGGCTCTATGTGATCAGCATCAAGTTCAGATGGACGAGCTATATCCACAAAAGTCTGATGCTCATCTGACTTGTTGGCTGCAAAATTCAGAACATGGGTAGATATAGTGTTTAGATATTGATCTGCATCATAAATTCTTCAACATTACGGAATAGCTTTATATATGACACATGTAATCTCTCTGTATGACAAAATATTTTGATTGTTAAGATACAAAATCATTTCAAGTCCTTCTAACAAGGACATCCCCTAAATTCATAAACATGCCTCCAATAGTAAACTATACTAAAGCTAAATTTTCTCTAACAAAGAATTGATGCTATGAATGGGTCTCCATGCTCCAAAATGCTACAATCACGTACAGCAGTATACATTCTTCGACACACCATGATCCTATTCCTATCATATCAACTATTTAGTTGGAAAATATCCATAGAACCAACCACCACAAACTAAGGAGATATACATGTGATACACCTTAGGATTCTCAAACCATACTGGAAGGGAAATGGCAAAGGTCATGCAAAACGTATACTGTATGCTTACCTTGTACCGTTGATTCCTTAAGTTCCTGTAGACCTGCTTCAGAATTACTGCCCCCCTTTTCAGACGACTTAAAAGGACTTGTCTCCAAGACCTTGAAACACTCTCGACCATCAGTGTTGCTCGGTTCTTGTTCAATCCGGCTTGCATTAGAGCTCTCAACCGGCATGACATGAGGTACAGCATTTTTGGCAAGATCAGCAGATGCTTCTTTTTCATCTAAAGATGATGGATTCATTGAAGCAGAAGCAACCACATTATCAACCTGTGGAGTCTCATTTTTGGAATTTCCTTCACAGGGAAATCCTACTTCAGTTTTTTCCTTGTAATCCTGGTGCACTAAACTCACCCCAAGTATAGGTGATTTTGGTTGGTCATCAGTTTCAGAAGTAGCAAGACTCCCAGCAAGTAGGTGAGAACCATCAGATGTGTCAGGGTCAGGGGTTGAACTTTTCTCAGATTCTGTAGCAGCAACTGATAATGTAAAGCAAAAGAGGATTAAGTTCCAAAGATTGAAAAGTAATATACATGCAACAATGAAGCCTAGATAGTTTATGATAATAATTCTAATATACCTTGTTCAACTCGAACTGACACGTCAGATTCAAAAGTATGAGCTATCACAGTATCCTTGTTACTGCCTTCTGCAGATATGGATGGATCAACATTCTTTTGGCTATAAAGAGCTTGAACAACCTCAACGTCCATATCACTACTTTCCAGGGGCAATCCTGCATCTTCTTTCTCGGTGAAAGATACATCTTGATCCACACATATAGTGTCTGGCTCAGATGACCTAGTTTCGCAGACCACTTGCATTGAATCAGAACTCTTAGGAGGCAAGCTCCTATTCTCAGCTTCTGATTCGCCTGTATGAATCACTGTAGTGTTGTTACCAGCTATTAGATCCTCATTTGGAACTTCTTTAGTAAGCACTTCACCTGGCAAGCATGCTGCTGTCAATCTAGTACTTTCCTGATCATTGCTACCCCCACCGCCTGTTTCAGGTAAGTTTCCTGCAGACACAACAGATGCGTTGGAAGCGATCTGCTGCACATCCTTTCCTATAGCATATTTGTTTTCATCAACAGAAGAATTCTTTATGGGAGATATCTTAGACAAAGAATTCGCATTTGACTCTGGAGAATCAGGATCTTCTGACTTTGTGCTTCCATCCTGAACAGCTTGCAGCTCAGAATTTCCAGCATTTGCAGAAGCTGCAAGAGGTTCCTTGTGCATATTCTCTTTAAGATCCTGATCAGCCTCTGAGCAGATCAGAGAACCAGTGACTGCACACTTGCTACCCTGGGAAGGTTCAGCTGAACAAACAGGGGCATCAAACTCTTGAGAACTTTGCATGTCAGAGCTCCTTGTAGGCAATAAACTGGTAGGCTCCTCAATGGACAGGATGCTAGTTTCAGCTGATTGGTTCTCAACGGATTCTACATTTGGGCCAACACAGAGAGGCTTTTCCACATTATACGTACAACTTTTAATAATCATACTGCCACTGTCCATTGGAACATCCATGCTATTGTCTTTACTTTGAAAATTGTGCTCTGTTGCAACACTAGAGAAGTTCTTTGACAAACCACTAGCATTAACAGAAACCTGCTGCAGGTTTTCCTGAACCTTTAATCCCTCAATATTTGCACCAACAATCTCTGAGCACAGATTTTCTGCCCTGGAGACAGAAGGATCCTCCTGCAATTCCTTATTTGTGGACTCGTTTACCAAATTTTCATCCTCCTTTAGAATTACATCATCAAATGTATCATCCACTTTTTCCTCCAAAACAGGTATATTACACTTCTCACTAATAACTACTGAATCCAACTCTCCACCAGATATTTGATCCTCTTGCGATTGTGAAGTGAATCCAACATGAGGATGCTCATATCCAGAGCTCACACTAAACCCAGGAAAACTACCCAATAACTCATTTGGCACTGATGCATCTTGAGCATGAGTAACAAGATCCTTTCCATCATCTTGATTCAAATTAGGATCCATAATTTTGGTTAAGCTACCAGACTCATCACTGATATCCAATTGTTCAATTACTGTTTCTTCCACGACTTTCTCTTCATGCCCAACTGACTTTAGCAGCATTTCAACAGATTCTGAAGATGTTGCTTCAGACCATACATTATTACGTCTTGATTCCACAGCACTTGAACTGAACTCTATTCCACTACTTCCACGTGAATATTCCTCAATCCACTGGTTGTCTTCTTGACTTGTGATACCAAGAAAAACCTCGTTTTCAATCAAACTGTCAAATCTCAACTGTCCCTGGAGGCTATCGTCAAAGTCAAATTTGGGAAGAGCATATGGATGCAAAGCAGGAGAAACCTTGGAGCAACTTTCCCCAGCTAAATGAAGATTTTGTCCTTGAAATTCATTGTCATCATAGGCCATTGGTATAACCCTACAGTTGATGTAAAGTTGGAAGGAAAGAAAAATAAACAACAAATTTTGTACATATATTAACATGAGTAAATTAGAATTTAAGTGAGACAGCAATACAGAGATACAAAATCATGACGGCGTCAAATAACTCAATTGCATATAAATAAAGCACAAGCAATACAAGAATAACCAAAGAGTACGATAAATCTTGAACTGTGCTGCTAACAAATTACTGCTTCTTAAGTCCATGCTTATACTAATTCTCAGTCTCAGCTTTACTAGACATTCATATCAACCCCTCCTCGAGGTGGGAGATACTAGGCTTGTTTGGTTTGGTTTGGTTACCATGCCAATTCACTTTATCTTTAGCTAGTGCACATAATCTTACTTATTTTACATGCACATTAGATTGCTTTTAGAATTGCTAGCACATTTCAGTTGGCAAACCCAAGCTTGTGACTTGTAAAGAACAGTAGTATATATGAAGAAGTTAAATCCGTAAAGGTATACTTTTACGTAAGAGGCAGGCCACCAATTTAGAATCTAACATACATGATTTTAGGCCAACTACCTCACTATACATCTCAACGAACAGAACCCGGGAAGTGATAATAACTTTTGTGAAGCTTTTTACTTAATTCCTGGTTCTTACAAATATGGACGATTATGACTCCCCTACTTCAATGGACATCTTTGCCATCAAATGCAATATGTAAAGATAAATAAAAACTCTTTAGCATTAGCCTGGCAGTTATGGTGGCACAAACATGATAGAAACTAAAAAATTACCCATGGCACATAGCACATGGCACCCTTTCTTAAAACAGAAAAAATTCGAGACCTTGGAACTAATAGGTCAGAAGTGAATCACGTTTGGTCATCATAAATTATTACTCTAACACAAAAAAGAACAGTGTGACCAAGCATCAAGTCTTCCACTGATTGCACCCAAAGTAACAATCAATGTAAAACAAAATTCTTTCCTTCCTACAAGAATTGCAACTGTTGCCATGTTGGGATGTCTAATATCTGATGTGAACTTGTGATGTTCCTTTTTGGCAAATTTCAAGTCAAATTAATTATTTATACATTGTCATCATTACACATACTTTATGGTCAGGAATTTGATGCACAGATTTTTCCAATAATTATTGAAGGACATTTGCACATTTCATTAATAGGCAAAACTTCTATTAAACTAAGAAAATGGTTCAAGTATCTTTAATCAAGTAGTTTACTAGATTGATGAAAGAAAAATAACCAAAGTAAAGCCTAGGTAAACTGAGTGCATCAATCATAATCATCATCGACGACTAGTGGGTTGTTATTTTTCCATTTGTTGGTACCACTCCATCCCTCATTTCCATCATCATCAAAATCATAATATTCCGCCTCATCATCATCAAAATCATACTGTTTTCCTGTTAGGAAAGTGTAAGTTTGATAGAATAAGATGTTTGCCAATCGGTTCCATTCAGAAAACCATAACAAATGTACAAAACTTTGTAAACAACAATTATGAATTGCCAACAGGTCAATTACCCAGCCGCAAACTGGGTTATCGGTGGATCTCAGCCTCTTTGGAGGTCAAGGGTTCAAGCATCACCAAAGGTGAGGAGTTTTGGTAAGTTTTGTTGGATATCTTATTCTATACTTAAAAAACAATTATAAACTGTAAACTTAATTTGATGTTTTCAACGTTTACAAAACCAATTCAAGAAAAATATACGCTTTCAGTGTATAACCTTGATAAGTTTGAGGTTTCAAACCTAACAAAATACACTTTCTATTCTTACTTCTGCATTTTCATCTTATCTCTTTGAAAAATGAATAGCCATGGCAAACTTGTCAAACCTAAAATCGTCAAAATAAAGTAACGATATGTACTTACTTGTAACATTCAAGGATAAGACAATAACAAAAGTGCTGATAGTTATAAGAACACATCCTACCTCTCTGATTGTCATATAAATAATAAGAAGTACATGAAATAAGAAAAAAGAGACGAAACAGAATTTCAGAAAGAAAAAAACGTTTGGTTTGACACAGGAAATGAGAAGTAAAGGAATGATAAAGCACACACAAAAAAATTGATTTAATATAAGAAAGCAGAGAGGTTGAGTAGTCAAAGCAGAAGTATAGGCTTAGTCATGACAGGAAGTAGAGACATGCATTGTTTGTATCATGGAACCTAGCTAGTTGTTGAAGCAATGAGGCACCCAATGTTTAAATGAGTTCTTTCATACTATCAGTTTTTATGGAAAGCAGAAAGAGATTTCAATAAATACAAACAATAACCCCAAAAGGCCCCAAACTAAACAAGATATTACTTTCTCCGGCAGTCACAAAGCTATAGGCACAATTATCTTGAATCTAAACAGATATGGAAATTACACGAAATGGTTCTTAATTCACTCAAACTCCAAAGTGCTTAAACCATGAAGCCATAAACCAAAGTGTTGAACAATTTAAAACCTTATGTCCCAATGGACGTTGCTAAATGAACCCCTCTTGGGGCAAATCAGGGTCATTCATGCGGAAAATGTAAAAAGAGAGAAGTTGATATTGATGCTTGTGAGTGTGGAAATGAAAGGAGTTTTATTTAGAAAGTAGAGTATGGTTCATTTTAGAATCACCCTAGTTCAATTACAACTCCAGCAAACCTTCCACTGCAAACTTATAACAAATCCAACCATAGAGCCTATCCCTAACCACACCCAAAATGAGCAAATTCCTGACAACCTTCCACTAACCCTCCTTCTTTCAGTCTTAAAAATTAACCCTTTTGTTCGCCCCACACCGACCAATTCAATACATCCTAAGGAGAGAAACCAACTTGTTGCAGAAAAATTACCAAAAGAATACACATAACTCATAGCTTATTGATAAAAAGGAAACAGACAGTTATTACCAGAAGAAGTCTAAAAGAGAAGCTACCTCCCTCCATCCGGCGTACAAATCCTGACTGTTGAATCAACTGAACATCAATCTTGGTTGAACCGTTGGCAGCAGCTGCTCTTTCATAACAACAAACCTCCAAAAACTTTGAAAGAAAGAATACAACAAAAATAAGCCCTAATCCTTTCACTCACGCACTCCACACTCCTGCACAACAACTTCAAACTGACCAAAAGTGTTGATTTTCACCTGATTCAAACAAACCTTTAGAGAAATTTCGCCATGAAGAAGACAAAGTAGACGGCTACCCCACAGAGAGAGAAATGGAGGATTTCTAGAGAGAGAGAGAGAGTTTAGAGAGAGAAGAAGGTTTCTTTCGCAACGGTGGAAGGTAAAAGCCGTCCGTCAGCGAGACATGACGACAAAATGGAATTTGAAAAGGAGTCCTTCAGGGCTAAAAGGGTAATTTAGGTGTTAGGAGCAATCTCCCACGTGGAGTCACGTGATTGGATTAAGAAAAAGTGGTGACCAATAGCTTTTTTGAACTTTATTATTATGATTTCTTTTATTTCCTCTTTGTATTTAAAGTCCAAGTCAAACCTAATCCAATCAAAATCATAGGAAAGGAGGAATTATTTTAAAACAAAATATATATATATATATTTGTTATTCGTTAAGCACTAAATATTTATATAAAATTTATGTACTAATTTTAAAGTCTTTTTTCAATGAATGATAGCATATTCATTTTAAGTTTAGGTACCATTTAGAATTATAACCACAAACCACACTATTAGTAATTTTCAAAGCACAATCAAACCATCATGGCTAAAATATCATACGTTTTGACTTTTGAAGAATTTTCTAAACCATAAATCAAAATATGTATAATTTAAACCGTAAAAAATAAAATTTCAAAACTAATTTGCATAGTTCATACTACATAAAGTATACAAAGACTTTAAAATACATGGCGTAATAAAGTTCAGATTCTAATAGAAATTTTAAAAGGACTCCACATTTTGACTTCCATCGAGCTAGAAAGTTGAGAATCGATGCTTTTGAATTTAAGAAATGTGTAACACATGTATTCTCTGGGTTAACTAAATTATATATGATGTATGAACGTTGAGTTATTGGGATTTAACTGTGTTTATTTGTCTTGGGTTGTTTCGAGGTCAAAAGGATAGTAAAATCGAGCATCAAAAAGGTCTTGACAACTTGGTATGCGACTTGGGTCACAACCGAAGTTCTAACTCATTGGAATATCACGACGAGGTTTAAATCCTGAGGCACAGAGTTAGGAAACCAAAGTCTCAACTAAGTCTGCACATATGAAGTTTTGAGTGGGAATACGGTCACAAGCGATCACATATAAGGTCACATATGACCTACAAATGGGATAAAGCTCCATTTTCTAGGGGTTTGTCATTTTGGTTCTATCCTCTTGTAACATCCCATTGAAATTTTACTAAGTTGTTGGGTCTAAAAGCTGCTAAGTAAACTTAACTGTTGCTAGTAATAGAAGTTAGTGCTGCTAGTAGGAGTTGGTGCTGCTAGTAGGAGTTAGTGCTGCTAGTAGAAGTTAATGCTGCTAGTAGAAGTTGGTGCTGCTCACTTAAAAAGGAAAGGATTTTGTTTGTGTAACATCCCATTTCTATTTTCCCATATTATTTGCTAAGTGCGCCTAATTTATATCTTACGAAGGATATTATGTGCTTACATGCGAGAAAATGTTAAGCATGTTGAAATTTTACTAAGTGTACAAGTAATGGCCATATGAGGTAATCAATGATTTAGTGGGAGTTTGGGTATGAAATTTTAGGGTTATACTTCTTTGGAGTATATGAGAGGATTTAGATAATTTCATGACAATCGGAGTTAGATTGAGAAAATTGGAGAAAACGAGTCAAAACGTCAACAATTAAGCTATGGATTCGTAAAACCAATTTTTTAGGAGATCTTTTCTAGAATATATTTATTGGAAGTTGTATATTATTTCGTTACGAACACGTAGGCAAAAACCTCATCGAAAACGGAGTTCCGAGCGAAAAGTTGTGCTATTTTTAGTTTTAGTGGTCAAAATAGGTACCAAATGGGTCAAACCCGACCCAAACCAGGTTTAAGTGATTTTGTTGGTCCCAAAAGGGTAGCCTTCAAGCAGTAGAAATTGTAGAAGGGGGGTGGTTGAATACAATTTGACACACAGTTTCACTTTTAAAATATTTGTATTAAAAACAATACTGAATTTACAAGATTGTTGCGGAAATAAAAAAGGAAAGATCCTAATCTAAACAATCTAAAGTTTATCACAAAGCTTTCACTAATGCACTAGTGAGAAAGAGAGAATAGAAAGAAATAAGGAAGGAAAAGAAAGGACTCAGTATAAGATAGAGATAGGCCTGATGTGTGTTTGAAGAACACCTCAAGGCCTCTATTTATACTGCATACATTAAATGCATGGTAAGATTACCTTTATACGTGTTACGTATTGGATGGACCTTGTATACCTTTTACCATTTTAATATACTATGCATGGTAATGACAGTATGGTGGAAATGGTGCAAGGTTGCTTCTGGGGGCTGATAAGTACGGAGGGAACATTGTAGAGAACGTCCCTTTTGTACTATGTCAGTAAAAGCATGGTTGTCCTTTTTGTGGATTAAAGATAATAAGACAATTAAACGTCATCAGGTACACGCCGCTGATCAGTGGTAAGAAGTCGCTGGTCCTTGGAGACATCAGCGAGTCACTGAGGCGTAGTCCCTGTTGAGTGTCAGCATGTTGTGGTCAGGTAGCTATCATTGAAATTCGTCTTCAGATCACGAGCGGCCTTGACTCTATCATCAGCTACTTCTTCGACATCGCTGATGATTCTTTGTTGCTTGACTTCATTGTCTTGAGGATCGATACTTCATTTTTCTAAATATCCTACATCAGGGTCGCTGAACAGACTTAGCGAGTCCCTTAGGGTGCGTTTGGTAGGCGAAACAGAACAGAACAGACAGGAACAAGAGTGTATGTCCCATGTTTGGTGTAACTAAAGATGGAACAGAACAGAACTAACTAGCACCCAAGTAGAACAAGCGTGTTCCACAAAAAAGCATGGAACAAGATGGAACAACTTACCTTTTTACCAAAATACCCCCTATTTCCCCTAAACCTATTACCCAGATGTTTCAATCGCATCCTCTCCATGACTCCATCCTCCAAATCTATGCATCCAAATCGGTGCATCCAAATCGTGCTCGTTGCTTCCAGATCGACAGATGGTTGCTGCCATCTTCTGCAAATCCAGAAAGGCAATCGATTTCGGGTACTCGATTTCTTTCCCAAAGTCGATTTCTTCCATATCGATTTCTGAATATTGATTTCTTCCATATCGATTTCTGAATATAAATTCATACTCAAATGGACATCTGAAATCGATTTCTGTTTCTTCCATATCGATTTCTGAATATTAATTTCTGTACTTAGCGAGGAACATGTGCCTCAAAATTTGGTTGTTGGGTTTTCAAGTAAATGTGATTAAATCTCTTAACAAGCATCGCCTTTGGGTCGTTTTTTCTTTCTTGTTCGTATGGCTCTGTTGTGCAAAAAAAAAAANCCTGTTCTTGGTCATTTTCTTGGAATTTCTTTTAATTTATTGTCCACATAATAATTTATGTGTATTGAATTTTCTTGGTTTAGTTGTTTTCAAGTGTCAAATTTCACTCAGAATTAAATCCATCGATTTGTAAAAATCATTTCTGAAGATGTAGAGCGTGGTTTGATGAACAAAATGTTGTTAATTTTTGTTAATATTGATTATTAAGAAAAAACAAGGGTAAATTGGTCATTTAACCAGTCTTGTCTTGTTCCATTCAGTTTATTATATCCTACCAAACGCTGAACAACTGTTCTGTCCTGTTCTGTTCAGTTCTGTTCTATCTTGTTCTGTCCTATCCTGTACTGATACCAAACGCACGGTTATAAAATACCATCTATTACATCAGGTGCTTGATAATAAAATAATCAAAGAGAATTATCTCAATGATAATTCCTCGAGCTTGAGTATAAATAAAGTATCTATACTAAGTAAGATCAGGGTCATCATTATTCATCAGTCTTAGGAGAGCATGGATCAACAATCTCCCCCTAAATGATGATGACATAGACAATANTTGCCTAAGTATAAACTAAGAAATAAAATTCTAAGTCTAAGTAAACAGAATGGAAAAAGGACTCATAAAGGTACGTGTCCCAATTACTGTTTTCAGGGATCTTTTTCAGTACTATGATGATATAAAGTACGTGCACTTGTAATACTTTTCATTGATCAGAGAATTGAGCATATTACATCAGAAAATGAAAAATTACAAGATACAAAACAAGTACTGAAAGAATGACAACTAGCTACCAGGGACAAATTCATGTCTTTCATCTAATTCCTTAGCTATCATCTTTCTGAATAGTTCTACAGGTACTTGATCAGTCTTGTAGGAGATGAGGTAGAGCACGTTCTCGAGATGCTTAGAGGGAGCCTTATGAAATTCTGAAGAGCGTTGAAACAAGATGTTGCCTTCATGGTCATAGAAGTAGACTCTACTCACTGGTTCTAAAATGATAGTCCCTTCTTTCCTAGGCATAGGCTCAAGGAGAGATACATTCAAACCAGTGAGGTTGACTTTGAACCTGTCGAATAACACCGCCGTGGCTGAGAATGACACACCTGTTTCATTTATGATAGATGGTCCAACTTCAACTTCAGGGATTGCTTCTTCTTGAGGAGGAGAGGGTGGAGGAGAACTGACAATCAGTTTCATCTTGTCGAACAGAGCTTGAAGCGCTGATTCGATCAAGGTCTTGTAAGTGGAGGTCTTCAGCTTCTTTATGGGGAAATTGGCCTCTATACCCATGAAGGCACCCCCACTTAAATCTTATACCCATATACTCTCCCATTTAGCAACCCATACCCATGGAAGTCCGTTATGGGTCCGTTATAGGTCCGTTA
>LUCG01149558.1:0-12269 GCA_001633085.1 Carthamus tinctorius
TATATATATATAGTAGCTACTAACCTTAAACATTTCACACCAATTTCTATCAATCTCTCTTATTCTCCAACTCTCTCAAGTCACAATCTCAAACTCTCAAGTCTCAATCCCTCTCATTCTCAAAGTTTCAAGTTCCAACTCTCTTAATCCCAAACTCTTGATTCGTATTTTTTACATTTTCCACACCGAATCCCGTTAATACGGCGAGCGGAAGCGGTTCATGTAATCTCACGGTTGAACAAAACGTCGGGGGAGACGTTTATGTTGCAGAAGTTCTCACACACAAACGAACCAAAACAATTTGGGATTATTATGATTTGTATTTAATGTCGGATAGTTATATGTATTTATATAATTATATTTATATAATTATAAAACTAAATAAACAAAACAACTAAACAAAAGAAAAAGCCCAAAATAAAATCAGATTTTTAACCCAAACCCCAAAAAAGCCCAACCCAAACCTAGCCAACGGTCATAAGACCGGCTTTTTGTCTTAACCGTTTTTTCTCTAACCCAACCGGTTGCATATAGTATTGAATTTGAGGTCCATAACCGGTTATATGTTTACTTGATTTTTTTCCTAACCGGTTTTTTCCTAACCACTTTTCTAACCTTTAAAACTGGTTCGGTTATTTAACCCATCGTGTGATATCTAATGGTGATGAGGTTTAAAGGTGGGTATAGTAAAATTGTCCATTCATTAATTAAAAGTCATAATAGTCATAAATTTGATTCAAAATGATAAAAAATTAATAAAAGAATATTATTTGAATACTAAGAATATTATTTGATAGGTTAGGTAAGACTATGATATTTATATATTAAATTAACATGATGTTTTTGGTTTTATTAAGGGTATATATAAAATAAACCCTATAAAAATATTTACTTGTAATTTTGTGTGTGTGTGTGTGTTCTTTTTTTAATTATCATCATGCGTCACTTTAGATTTAATTAGATACTGATTAGAAATCCTTATACTAGAAATATTTTTTAGATATGATATTTCAAAATTGTATTTTTTTTTGAACGGCAAGTTAACGCCACACACGTTTCAGTGGTATCGGGCTTCCTTACGAGCAATCCCACTAATCCGTTGTGACCCGGCCTAACCTATGGCTGAACCCGACCGACAGGTTTTTAGGGCCCTATGGACCAACCTGAACCGGTCCCGAACCCGGCCCCGAAGGACCAGATCCAGAGTCTGGATGTCGTCCGTGGGAATCGAACCCTAGTAGTATGACTTTCACCCCACACCCATCAAGAAAGTTACCCATCCAACTGAGCTAACCCTGGTTCAAAACTGTATTAGATTGATTAACCTTTTTCTTCTTCCTTAAAAAGGTCTCAGAAAACACAACGACAAAGAGAAGAAAATGGAGAAGTGTAGACATAGTGGTTGGAGATGATGACCACCCAACCACTTGTTTCTCTTTATTTTCTAATATGTCTTCTTTCTATTTTAACTAATAACCAAAATCAAACCTTGATTTTGGGCAATCAATCAACATCCTCCAATTAACAAAACTTTCTCATCCTTCATCTACATATTCATCTGTGTTTTCTTACAAAATCTAATTAAACAACTTCTGTTCAACAACAACAACATGATGAATTTGGGCATGTTCACACTGAGTGAATTGATCATCTTTTTTGTTTCTTGGCCACTTCTTTTCTTCTTCTATCATTTGATTATTAAGCCTACTTCTTCTTCTTCTTCTTCCAAGAGCTTACCACTTCCACCGGGTCCGTATCCATGGCCGATCATCGGCAACTTCTTCCATTTCGGAAACAATCTCCACACTCGTCTGGCCGACCTGGCTCGACTTCACGGACCCCTCATGTCGCTCCACATCGGCCAACAAGTCTTGATCGTTGGATCGTCCTCAGCCGTAGCTTCCGAGATCCTCAAGACCCATGATCACACTCTCTCGGGTCGACCCGTTTCAAGGTTACTTCAAAACCGAAAACCGTCTCTTCACAACATGAATCTTGTATTCACATCCGAATGCAACGATGGCTGGAGGACGCTGCGGAGTATCTACAAGTCGGAGCTCTTTTCGCGTAAAGCGTTGGATTCTTACGAGAAAATGAGGGAGAATAAGGTTGTGGAGATGATGAAGTACTTGGGTTCAAAGGAAGGTGAAGTTATAGGTATCAAAGAAGTTGCTTTTGCAACTTCTGTGAACATATTAGGAAATGCAACAATATCCATGGATCTTGTGGACTTTGAGGGAAATGGGAAAGGGGGAAGTATTATGGATTCTTTAAGAAAAATCGCGGAGTTGGCTTCGACTCCGGTGTTAGGAGATTTGTATCCAGTTTTGGGTGGATGGGATTTCCAGGGATGGTGTAAGCAAGTGATGCATATTGTAGGAGTAGAGCTTGGAGATGTTTGGAAGGATAGTCTCCAGATGAAAAGAAATGGAAATCATAGTTCATCAGACCTAAAAGATTTCACACATGTTTTGATTGAAAAAGGCTTTACAGATCAACAAATTAATGCTATCATGGAGGTCTCTCTCTCTCTCTCTCTCTCTCTCTCTCNGATAAAGTTGTTTGTATTGATTAAAAATATCTGTTTAGATTGGAAAAGTCTTGGTTTATGATGACTTCTCAATAGATGTAATTAACGCGGGTTTTTATTGGGAGTGGTAGGTTCGAAAGTTTTTTGGGCATCCTCCATCGAGCTACGTCTTGGAAGCTTACCGGATAAGCTGCTTTCTATATTATTAAGCAACTATTAGGGGGTGTTTGGGAGTGCTTATCTCCTTATTGACTTCTCTGGAAAGGAGATAAGCACATCCAAACACCTAAAAAACAACTTATGACTTTTCCAAGAAGGAGATAAGTCATAAGCACTCTCAAACACCCCCTAAAGCAACAACCAAACTGGTTGAATAAGCTATGAGTCCCATTGAACATACTAAGTTGCTAACAAACAAACCTTAAAATTGCTTAGGAACCTAGGAATTGCTATTCATCATGGATGTGATTCACAATGAATGACATGTCTATAACACATGTGATGCATGATGAATAACTCCACCGTTATAAATCATGAATAAAACATGTTATTCATGATGAATATTCATTTTGAAGAGGGACATGTGGCGCACTATGGGTGGTTTTTAGGTTTCTAATCAGTTTTGAGTTTCTAAGAAAGCTTCTCTATGCATATAAACTCATCTCTTAATGATTTCTTTGTCTTTGTTAGGAGCTATTTGCAGCAGGAACTGAAACTACAAGTGCAACTACTGAATGGTTAATGGTAGAGCTTCTCAGAAACCAAGAACTAATGCAAAAGGTTAGAGACGAAGTTACGAAAAATATCGATGGAAACATAGTAAAACAGTCGGATTTGGTTAATCTTCCATTCCTAGAAGCTTGCTTCAAGGAAACACTAAGACTACACCCTGCAGGGCCACTTCTGTTACCTCATAGGGCTACAGAAGCATGTGAGATAATGGGATACACGATTCCAAAAGATAGTCAAATAATGGTTAATGTTTGGGCAATCAATCGTGACCCTAACATTTGGGATGAGCCTTTGAGTTTTAAACCTGAAAGATTTGTGGGATCAAAGTTGAGTTATAAAGGCAATGACTTTGAGTTCCTACCATTTGGGTCTGGAAGAAAAATGTGCCCAGGAGATGCAATGGCTTCCAAGATAGTGCTCTTAACGGTTGCTTCTTTGATTTTTAACTTCGATTGGATCCTTCCCGGTGACATGAATCCTAACGAGATTGACATGGAAGAGGAAATGGATATTGCTATGCACAAGAAAGAACCGTTGCGTGTAATTCTCAAGTGTTGTAAGCAAGTCGAGAATTGATGTCATGGTTTTGGTTTGATCACGACGATGAGCTTCACTAGTATTTTGAAGGTATTTTCTTTAAGTTGTAATATTAATAAGAAGATGTTGTATGTTTGCATAAATGTATATGTAATTGATCCTGTAGAAAATCGATGTAA
This sequence comes from Carthamus tinctorius, assembly GCA_001633085.1. NCBI lineage: Eukaryota > Viridiplantae > Streptophyta > Magnoliopsida > Asterales > Asteraceae > Carthamus > Carthamus tinctorius. Next base: position 3,979 of record LUCG01149558.1, read on the forward strand.
AGACTACTCATGTTGGTTCTAGCTAGGAAAAGATTCTTTCAAAACTAGTTGATTTAAAAAATGCCAAGTTTTAATCAGGATTCAAAGAACTAAAAAGTTTGGTTGGAAAAGAAAACTAGACCATCATATCCAAATACTACAATGACACTATAAATTGATCACAAGTAGGGTTGGGTTCCTATTAAAAGTGTGGAGGTTAACGTGGAAAGTACGAGAACTGGTTATTAACCGTTAGATTCATATGGATATACATTAAAATAAGATGTAAAAAAATACACAGGGTTTAGGGACGGACCTAGAGAATTTTTATAATGGTGTCACCATTTAAGTATAAGGAACATTTGTAGAGATATTTTTTATTAAATCAATATTGGTTTAGTGGTTGGTTTTCTCGATTTTTAAATGAAAAGTAGTGTTCAAGTTTTGTTATTAGATTTTTTAAGAAACACAATAAATATGATATTAAAAGCTAAAAACTAAAAAAAAAAAATCATTATAACAAGATTTGAACCCTTGACCTCCCCTTTAAAAAAAAGGAACTAACCAACTCAATCAAGGAGAGTTGTCTTTTTATTGCAGTTTCAAAATACATATGGTGACACATATATAGCAAAATTAATACGTCGGCACTTTCACAACCTTTACACTGCGACGGAGGAATGATACAATGGCACGTGCAACCGTGGACACCTATATAGGTCCGTCCGTGACAGGACTAATTTATTTTGAAAATATAATTCATAAAAAGACATAAAAATAAAAAATTCAATTCTAACTTTTCATGATTTTCATCTGTCTTTTACATCTATATGTTGATTTCTCTATCGATTCCATTACGGTTAGAGATTGAATTAATTGTTTTCCTTTACTGATTTCTCAGTTTTTTCATTTGGTTTGAATCGATCTTATTTGGTTTTACAACGTTGTGTTGTATTAGATATGCTTTAATCAGATTTGTTTTGTTGTATCTGATTTGATTGCTCTGCCTCCCATCATAGCCTCAGTATTCATATTAGCTTCGTTAGGAGATTGCCTTCTCCATGTTCGTGTTGGGTTTCTTCTTCTTCAAATATCTTAATTAGATACTACTAAAATGACTTTTTTTCGAAGATTAGCTGTCGTTGATTTACTAACTTTATAAAGCACTACTCAAAGTTTAGCAGGTGCATTTTTATACTAAAAAATTTACTTACAAAATTTAGTTAAACGATACACAAGAGTGTATCAACTTGAATTAGTCCACCCGTAATGATATCAATTTACTTTTCCTCCATTTTCACTTTTAGACAAATAACCATTTTTCTATATAAAACCAAGTTATCCACCTTTTATTTTACTTCCATTTTAGATAATATAATGCATGAAAGTAAGAAAATGACTTATTATCTAATGCAATTTTTTATTTAGTATCAAATATCTTCGGGTGGAAGAAGGTGGGATCTACGGATTAAAAAAATTCGGTTGAAATTTTGCATCGAATAATTGGATTTTGGCTTTTTTCCATAAGCCAAAGAAAGCTTCTCATTTTTAAGCGTTGTTTTTCTATAATAATTTGAAAAGTTTACAACCTTTTGGTCAACAAAGTTACAATTTATCAAAGGAGTGTTAGCCTAGTGGTAAAGGCTTGAGTACTACATAGTGGTGAACCCGAGTTCGAGCCCTGGGGGACGTATTCTGGAGGTACGGGGGCTTCGACCCTGGGCTGCATGCTTTAGCAGTCGGGCTTCGGCCCAAAAATTGCCGAGGATTAGTCTGGGCCCAATGTGGTCTGGGATACCTCTTCCAAAAAAAACAAAGTTACAATTTTGGTATGAAGAGGGTAAAATTCAAACAATTGTTTATTTTCTTGTTTAATCGCAAACCATTTCCGTTAAATTTTTTATGGGATTGCATTTTTAAGAAAGAATACCGTTGTTAAACCCCAAACTAATGTTGTGGTTGTGACGACTCATCACTTATGTTTAGGTCCCAATTAATCAAGTCATGTTTTGACCGGTTTTTTAATTTTTTTTATTGTAAATTATTAGAATTAATTTATACTTTCAAAAGGTTTGTATCTCATAGTACGAATTTTTTCAAATCAGAAAGAATGCTCATATCGGTCTTATGAAGATGGCCCAAATGCATAGACTACTCATGTCATCCACTCACTCTATTTCGATCAACCAAACCTTATTGTCGGTGGGAGGTGGGAGGTGGGGTTTACGTATGTTGTTATTTTTACTAAAAAATAGTAAATTATCTAAAATATTAAAAGCAAGAAAAATGACTTATTGTCTAATGCAATTTTTTATTTAGTATCAAATATTGTCGGGTGGGAGGTGGTGTTTACGTATTAAAAGATTTTTGGTTGAAATTTTGCATCCAATAATCGGATTTTGGCCTTTTCCGGTAAGTCAAATAAAGTTTCTCATTTTCAAGTGAAAATACCCATATATTTCCAAAATGCCTCGTAACACAATAATGTTTTTTTCAAACAATTTATAAAACCAAATATACAAATATGTGTTGACATCAATCAATCTCTATTTATAGAATAAATCATTAAAAAAACACATTCTTGAGCTTTATTCATCAAAATGTCCAAAAACCCAAATATAATCATTTACAAGATTTATTAACTTAGCTTATTTGAAAATTATCAAGTAGAACACATTAATACTTTAAAATACACATTTTGACATGTACATAGTTTTCACAAATTAAACAACATAAACTAGCCTTTCTAGGTTAAGTTAAACCTAGGTTCCAAATCCATCTTTGGCTTCCAAAGTGGTAGAGACGTTAGATCAAAAAGCAAAACTTGTAGATCCATGATGTATAGGTTCTCAAGGACACTTCTTTTACTCCCAAAACATACATAAACAAACCCAAGAGAAGAAATGATAGTTGAGGTGAAAAGGTCCAAGTCCAAGATCCAAAAGACAAAGATGTGATCTTACCTTCAACGTGTATAAGTCCCAAAACAATTAATCATCTATGTTCCCTTTTTAAAAGGTTCAAAAGATGAAATCATGGCCTGAAGAATCGCTTAAACCAGGTTAGATTGAAGAAGTTATGGCTAATTGAAATATAGCCCAAATCGGATTTTAAAGCACTGCCCCCCGCTGGCAACCCTACTATATGACAATGCTAATGGCACAATCGTCGGCCACTGTCATCTGGGGTGTACCGAAGTTATTGCTCTTTCTACGACCCTGACATGCGACTGTGCCATCAGGCACCGTCGCCGGGTATTGTATCCCTAACTGTATCGAAAAAATTTCAACTGTTTTCCCGATTGTTTTTCCTAACATTTCTCAGTCCTTACTGACTGTTTGTAGAGAAATTTAGGAAGCTATATAATCAAACCGAACCATTACCAATGTTTTAAAAACCGGTTTTTTAGTTGAACCGGTGTAATGACCGGTTCACGGTTCGACCGGTCCAACCGGTTCAACTGCCGGTTCAACCGATTCCAAGCATTTTTATGTTTTTTTTTCATTTTCTTACGTTCATATATTTATAAAACCAACAATTTGATATCTACAAGTTAAAAAACATTAAAAATATACATTACAATAAGTGTTACATTANTGGGTCAACTGGTTTTTTACCGGTTCGATCTACCCGTTCAACCACTAACCGGCCGGTTCAATTCGGTCCTTAAAACGCCATAATACCGGTCATAATTGAACCGGTCCTTTCACCGGTTTCCGGTTCAACCGGTTCGACCGGACCAGTTCAACCGGTTTTTAAAACACTGAGCATTACAACAAAATCATTTATATATGACACTAAAGATTTCTAAGTATTCTAAATAACAAATTATTTTGTAAGGTTTAAGATTAGGATACCATACAATTAATGTGTGTTCTATATACATGTATTACGATAATTTTACATGTGCTTTTAAGCATACTAACAAATTAGTTTTTAGGACAATTTTAATGTAATGTAACATATCAATTTTTGATATAAAGGATCATATCAATATTTTTGATGTCTTATGAAACCGAAAGAACAAATCTAAAAGGCATTCATCAGTATTATATATTAAAAAACTGTGTATTATCGATAGTCGTTACCGACTGTTAAAAACAGTTGGAAACTTTCGACTGTGTTCCAATGGTTTACTAACTATTTCTTTTTATTTTATTTTTTAGTAAGTCATTGGAAACCATTAAAAAACGGTCGGAAAATCTTCGGAAAGCCGTCGGTAAATGAAACAGTCGGTAAAAGTCGTCGGAAAGCCGTCGGTAAATAAAACAGTCGGAAAACAGTTGGTAAAAGTCGTCGGAAAAACCGTTTGTAGCTTTTACCTACCAGGTTTTTAGTGACACTCGTTTTATCAGAAAACCGTCAGTAAAGCCGATTTCCAACTGTTTCAACCGTTGGTGATATCCTTTCTTTAGTAGTGCATGGAATAACATAAAGGCATCGTTTGATAAACTAGATGATAAGATAAATAATGAACTAATTACATTCCACACAATAAGCTATCTAATAAGATACTTAAAAAAGTAAAATGAACAAAAAAATATTAAAAGACTGGTCAATTTTAACATTACATGATATATTCAATGTAATATGTCAATCAACAAAATTTCAAGTTGATTTATTTTATATAATAGGACAATATATATAATATTATAAAAACATGTCAATCATTTTCATTAAAAAAAGACAGAATATTTTAAATAAAAAACAATTTTCTATTGAATGAGAGAATCATTTTCGTAAAATAAAAAGACCAATAATGTTAGTTGTTCCATGATTCATGTTTCTGTATGATAATCTATGATAACCAAGTTAATAACTTACCTATTAACTAATAAGTTACCTAATATATAACTAGTAAATTAGTTGATAAATAAATTATATTTAATAAAAGTTGACTTATAAACATGTAGAATAATTAAAAAATGTATTATTAATATATACTCAATAACGATCATAGATATTTTATAATATAATAAAAATAAAATTTTAATGATATAATATGTTAATTAATAAAAAAGATAGCAAATTAATAAAAATTAAATAATATAACATATTAAGGAAAACAATATATAATATATATATATAAATCATATGTTGTACTTGTTTCTTTAAAGATCAAACTAAGGTTGTAGTTCAAAACAACACCATGAATCTAGAAACATTAACAGCAGGGGAGATCATCATCATCATTCTACTGATTCCATTGCCACTCCTTTACTTTTTCTTTCGGTTGATAACCACTTCTTCGAAACAACCACCACTTCCACCCGGACCGTACCCATGGCCGATCGTCGGCAACCTCTTCCAAATCCGAAACGATCTTCACATCCATCTCGCGGAGATGGCTCGAGTCCACGGACCACTCATGTCGCTCCGCCTAGGTCAAAAAACCCTAATCATCGCCTCATCGCCCGCCGCAGCCCAACACATTCTCAGGACCCACGATCACGTGCTCTCGGGACGAGACATCTCGCGAGCGCTAATTCAGGACAACGACGAACCGACCGTTCACAACGCGAATCTTGCTCTCACGACGGAGTTCGGTGACGGTTATAGGTACCTTCGAAATCTCTATACATCGAAGCTTTTTTCGAGCAAAGCTTTGGAGTCTCGTGCACGGCTAAGAGAGGGAAAGATAACGGAGATGGTGAAGCATATCGGTTCGAAAGGGGATAAAGAAGATATCGTTATAAAGGATGTCGTATTTGTAACTGCGATCAACATCATGGGTAATACGTTATTATCCATGGATCTTTTGGACTTTGAAGGCAATGGTTTCGGAAAGGGGATTAAGGAGTCTGTAAGAAGACTTGCAATGGCTATGAAGCCACCGTTCGCGGACTTATTTCCGACGATATTGGGTCGATGGGGTTATGAAGAGTGGTATAAGAAGGTTATGCATCTGATACAAGAGGAGTTTGGAAATATTTGGAAGGATAGCCTTCAAATGAAAAGAAATGGAAGCAATGTTTCTTCTGATCTACAAGATTTCGGTGATATTTTGATTGAAAAAGGCTTCACAAATCAACAAATCAATGCTATGATTGAGGTTTTTCTCTCTTTTCTCTCTATGTCTCTTGAATTTTGAAGTTTACACTCCAACCACTAGAAAACAAATGATTTTTACCTATAAAAATCACCGAGGAAAATTTTCGTTGGTGGATCCGGGATTACCCACGGATCATCCACAAAATCCGTTTGATAATTTGTCACTGCTTTGAGTTTACCCACCAACAATTACCTACCGAAGTTATGTGAGGAATTACCTTTAGTGACAGATTTCCCAGGAAAAATAGCGTAGGTAAAAGTCTTCCATTTAGTAGTGAACGAAATTGGCTTAAAAGAGCACCTAAAATTATGTAAGCGTCCTGATAGATTATTTTACTAAACATAAGTTTATAGGACCATATATAAACCATCCCATCCAAAAACGTTGTAATATACTTATAAAATGCTTTTAGGCGACTTAAAGTTCTTTTATGGCGTTTTTGAAATAAAGTCTTATAAGTTATTTCATAGGAAAATATTGAAAAATGTCCTATAAACCTATTTTTTATAGGATGCTTGTGTTTGCATGACACTTTTTTAAATAGTATCATATAAAATAGCTAATATGACACTTTATTACAAAAGTGTTCTAAAAAACTTGTTAAAATGTCTAAAAATGTTCTATATATAAACCTATTATAAAACTTTTAAATACGAAGCTTTTTTTGAACGGAACGTTCCCGCAGTATCCAGAATCCATTCGGGCACCCGACTAATCCTGTAAAGTATTGTAATCATCCTATAAAACAAATTTTAGCAAATTTTAGGTGTCCTCATCTTTTTATACCCTTTTCTTTTGGTATTTCAGGAACTCTTTTCAGCAGGAACTGACTCTATAACTTTGACCACTGAATGGTTTATAGCAGAGCTTCTAAGAAACCAAGAAGTAATGCAAAAAGCTAGGGATGAAGTTATGAAAAAGATATATGGAAATGTAGTAAAAGAATCTGAGTTGGTTCATCTTCCATTCCTAGAAGCTTGCTTCAAGGAAACACTGAGATTGCATCCTCCAGCACCACTTCTTCTACCTCATAAAGCTATACAAACATGTGAAATATTGGGATACACGATTCCGAAAGATAGTCAAATATGGGTTAATGTTTGGGCAATCGGTCGCGATCCCAACATCTGGGACGACCCTTTGGACTTTAAACCTGAAAGATTTATTGGATCAAAGTTGAATTATAAAGGAAAAGACTTTGAATATCTACCATTTGGCGGAGGAAGAAGAATGTGTCCTGCAGATGCAATGGCTTCCAAGACCATCCTCTTAACCGTTGCTTCTTTGATTCTAAACTTTGATTGGTTTCTTCCCAACATGAATCATGGTGACATTGATATGGCTGAGGAATTGGATATACCAATGCGAAAGAAAGAACCATTGCACGTAACTTTCAAGATTCGTGAGCAGTTTAAGGATTGACTTTTGTTCACGTGGATTAGGTTTGATTGAGTAGATAATTAAGGTTCATAATTAGTATTTTAAGCATTCATGTTTAGTCAAATTCTTAATTAAGATATGGTGTGCTTACGGGTTTCTAAGAATAAGAAACGGTTGCTTTGAAAGAATTTTATCGTAATTGTCGTTTTAATTAAAAAACTTGTAAGTAATACCTTATAAAGCATATTGTCAAAGTCTCAAAAACAACTTTTGTTGCACTAAGTACTACTAATTTATGCATAATTCTTAAAATCTCTTACTTACAACAAATAATGCTTCGTGTCAACTCATCAATCATATGCTAGCACTCCTCTTACAAATTTTATTCCCAAGACATCACATACACGTTCTCATTTTCCTCTACTGATTTCGTCAGATTTGTCGTTTGCTGTAAATATGGATCTTGGTTTGAATAGATCTGATTTGGTTTTATAACGTTGTGTTGCATCGAATGTGATTTTTTATTGTAACACGAGGAATCCAACCTAGGCATCCATAACCTAAAGGATATTTCTTTATATTGATTGCTCTACCACCTAACGTAAGCTCGGTGTTCATATTAGCTTTGTTAGATGATTGCCTTTTCCATGTTGGACTATTCTTCTCATTCTTAACTAATTTGTTTGTTCTATGTTGGTTCAACTTAAATTTCAAATTAAGGTTTTATGCTTTTCCAATTTGAAGGGTTAAGTATCTCCTTATCTCAGTCGAGCATCTGGTTATTTGTAATATATAAAAATATTACAAATATAGGGGTGGGTTCAAATGAGAACCACTTTTTGGTTGTGAACGTGAGGACAGCCAAGAGCGCGACACGTGG
>LUCG01149588.1:0-19387 GCA_001633085.1 Carthamus tinctorius
AAGAATAATTAAGGAAAATCTAATTGGACAAATATATCCCTACCATCAATAGAGAAAATTAATAAAATTAATGATGGGTGATCATTTTTAAAGCAAAACATAAACCATGAGGACGATTTCTAGAGTTACCAAACCATAGGTCCCACTTTCAAAGNATAAATATAAAATTAAGAAAATTAAAAGAAATAAATGTATTAAAAGTCAAAACATGCACTTCTCATTTTTAACGAGTTATTGGTCAATTTATATACAACTAGTGATAGATTTTTTAATCTTTAGCACATAAAAAAATTGTGATATATGCTTTTAAGTTTAACAAATGGTTTAATAAAATGCTAGATTATGTTACAATTTTAAGCATAAAATAAATAAATATTAGTGGATGTCATTTAACCACTCAAAAAATATTATAGTCATTGAAGTTTTATATATAATTGTATGTTTGTATAAACACAAGTGTTGAGATACATATTACAATAACAATTAAAATGACATCATGGATTAACAAACATGAAAGGATGTTTATTTCTAGATACACAATGACCAAATCAATACAAGGCAAAGGATTGTTTGAGAAGTTGAGAAAAGGATCTGAACCGTTGGTCACTTTTAATTTTGTTCCCTCCCATAAATTGCGTTTTAGAATGGAATTGATCTGATGCATCTCATCCTAATGTATAACCACTTCTCATCAAACGGTTGATAACCACTTCTCACGTTAATCTCAACTTCTCACGGAAACTCAACCCATCAGTACAATGAGTTAGGCTATGTTTGGCAAACTAGTTGATAAGCTAGCAGGTGGCTGATAAGATAGCTGGTCGCCAATAAGCTAGCTTATGAAAAAATTATGTTTGGTAAAAGGTAGCTTATGGGTATGTAAAATGACCAAAAGGGGTATCTTGGGGTATAATACTTAGGCGGTGTTTGGCAAACAACTAGCTTATAAGCTAGTTTATCCAAACATGTACCAGAAACTAGCTTATAAGCTAACTTTTTGAAACGCTATTTTTAATATTAATTATTAAATTCAAATATACCTTTTTTGGTCATTTTACATACTCATAAGCTAGTTTTTGCCAAACATAATTTGTTCATAAGCTAGCTTATCAGCTACTAGCAAGTCTATCAATCAACAGCTAGCTTATCAGCTAGTTTGCCAAACGTACACTTAATATAGGGTATAATTGGAAAAGGCTACAAAAAGCTCCCAAAACGCTACTCCAAGTAATGTTTCAATAAGTTAGCTTATGGTCCATCCAAACATGGACTAGCTTATAAGCTAGCTTATTTTTGCCAAACATAGCCTTACTTGTGACATTGATAAGCAAACACATAATTTAAAAACTTTCCGTAAAAAGAAACTTTGCGATTTTTGTAAAACACCCCATGCAATACCTTATCGATCAAAACATGATCCAAAGTAATTGGATGCAATGTGAACAACATCCACATCCATCCAAATTTGTGTAAAACATAGAAATATACGTACCATCATGTCCGATCCAGCAGCAACATGTTGATCGAAAGCTTTTGGGTGTTTTGCTTATTGTAATTGCTCCAGAAGACTGATTTGATCAGACTGAAATTGTCTTATGAGCTTCAGAGACTGGTGGTACAGATTAAGATCAATCCCATCTACATTTCTACCCACTCTCGCTTTCAATATCCCCTAAAAATACATATAATTAAAACATAGCTTCTAAACTTTTACCAACAAACACATCACCAGAAAACGAATAAACCAAACAAACCCAGTATATCCCACCCGGAGGCAGTGTCCTGAGTGCGCGACCTTACCTCTCTACCAACAAACACATTAAAACTGTGAATTAATGTCATTATTCTAGGGTGATTACAGAAGGCTGCTATCAAGCAAAGTTGCACAAACCCATTCCGGATGATTTCACCCACGGGCCTATGGGGGTTGGGGAAATTTCACCTATAAATAAGCCAATTTAGACCATAACCAATTGACTATTACGGGGTTGTTTGGTTCGCAGAATTTAATGGAATTTAAATGACAAATTCCTTGGTGACGTTTGGTTAGCATAACAAACTTGACGTAATCTTTTGAATTCTAAAGTTTGAGGAATTCATTATTTCCTTGGCTTAAGTGACGAAATTAAATTTCTATCAACCAACCATGTGGTTAAGGTATTTCCAAAGGGCTTGTAGCCAGCGGTATCAAGGTGTTTGTAAGGTGTTCCCCCTGACCTTTGGTCAGGGGTTCGATCCCCGCTGTGGACAAATGGTGTAGTTTAGGAGTAGAATAGATTTGTTGTTCAAAAAAAAGTTCCATCAAATTTCATTCCAATTACTGCAAAGTCAAATTCCTTCGATGGATTCAATTCTATGAACCAAATGCCCCCTTTTATCATACACAAATAACCACACATTTCTAAAGAAATATGAAAGAAAAAGGATGCTTTTTGTTACCATCTTAATTGGTTAAAGCTACTACAAAGTTTTAAAGTTATCTTCACATGTTTTGTGCATGAAATAAAAGCATAACTTCTCTAGTGTGTTTCAACAAAAAGCTCTGTTTCATCTGCTGCACTTTCTAGTATGATATAAAGCATTATAGTCCTTATTATGAAGGTCAACCTATGACTATAAAAAAAGATAAAACAACACAAAAAGGAAGGAAAAAAACTATGTTTTTGTTTCGCATACCTAAACATTCATTAACTTTAGGATTAATGGGGTACTACGTGAAGGATAGTGTGAGAAGAAGAGTTAAGGTGAGAAGGGCAAGAAGGGATATGGACCATTGATCACCTTTAATCTCAAACCATCCCATGAATCGCACTTGATAGGGAATTGATCCTTTGCATCTCATCCTAATGTGTATCCAAGGGTGGAGATCCCTTCTCACCATAACTTCCATTCTCACTAGAATCCAACGTTAGGGTACNNNNTACCTCGTTACTCGGCTGAATGGAAAGTTCTCCGATGAATTGATAGATGGAACCCACTCGAAGATTAAGTCTTAAATGCTGGGTGTCGACTGCCAGCGTGGCACCTCCGTCAGCAATAACAGCAATGGCCGTCTCTACATTATACTCTTGTAACCTAAATCGTAAAAGAATATAGAATTACTCTTTGTTCTTTTGAGCTTTAGATGCACTTAATGGACAACATTATGTTTGAAGAAGTGTCCACAAAGCAATGTATTATTCAATAAGGCACTACCTATGTAAACAGAAATATGAAGGGACTGATAAATTACATTACTTTTTATGAGAGAACATACAAGGACAGCAACTCTCAGGTCCTTTCAAGTTCATCTTTTGTACCAAGAATGGAGTTGGGATTATGCAAGGACAAAGTTAGCATGTTAAATATGTGATTTTGAACAAGACCTCCAAAACTTTGGGGCCCAATTTTATGCCGTTGGGAGACTTTAATCAACAATGTAAAACTATAGCCCACCTTGATGCTTCACTAATTTCTATTAGAAAGAAAGAAAACGCCTCATCGCCTCCATAATTTAAAAGGGTAGACGCCACCCTCTAAGGTGCCTCCACTGCACCGGTCCCACGGTCATCATGGGAGAGGTAAATCAACGCATGCATCCTATCGGCTAAGGAGCAGTGCCTAGGCTCGAACCCAGGACCTCATACATATGGATTGTAATTTGTGTGTGTGTGTATATATATATCTTGGTTATCACATTTTGTGTTGTAACAAAAAAAACCTTTAGGTGTAACAAAGCCTCCAAAAAGATTGGAACGTCCCCCACTAAACACGTAAGCACGTAATATTAAACGTTAACTTGTAACCCTTTGAGATCCTTCCTACCCACATACAGCATTTTGTTTGTAAGAGTAGCCAAACATTACGAACTTTACTCATCCGAATTCAATATAAAACCTGTTTGGGGATGCTTGCATTATTATGGGAAAGAGAGATTGGATTGCAATAATAAACATCAACCTAAGTCAAAAGACCAGATGAATCCATTGAAATAAAATAAAAAAAGAATCCACTCACTTTCCAGTAACCCGAAGGGATGCCCCCTGCTTGAAGTGTATCGAAGAAGAATCAAGTTCTTGTAAAATAACCAATGCACCAGAAGGTATACCAGATGATGATGCCATTGAATCCACACTAACAAATCACAAAAAGCACAGTATTGCAAGTATCCTGCAATAGAGAAATTTGATGCAGGTTAACAACAAATCATCTAGCAAAGCTATTTCCAATCAACAATGCAAATATGGAGTCCTAATGAGCATTTCAATCATATGATAGAAAAGCAAATCAACTGCAGAAACTGTTATTGTACAGAAATATCGAGGATCTGTTAAACACTGATGCGATTATATAGCAGGAGGATCGATTAATTGGTCAGGATTTTGCATCAATGATGTGATCCTTTACCTGAAAACGGTTGGTTGCCGTCGATTTGGAGATGAACACTCTTTCACTTGGCTGTGTCTCACGTCGGTTTGTCGCAGAGAGATGAAATGAAATCGAGAAAAGGGGGGGAAACAGATGAAAGAGATCGGGAATGGATGATTCCAGAGTACTTGGTAATGGAATGACAAGGAATGGACTTTCAGTTCCCTAAACAGGAATGAGATTTTTAGCGTTATTATATTAGGCCTTCGGTAGCGGAAGTCACGAGCCCGTAAGTCCGAGCTGTCATATCAGCTTTACCCACAAGCCCTTACCAAATCCTCGATAGGAGTCTACCCACAAGTCCGAATACCTTTTATATATATATTTCGAGAGAGAGAGAGAGGGTTGCAAGGGCTTGCAAGCCCTCGCCAGAATCCTCGCAAGCCCTTGCAAGCATTTCAAAAGAGCTTATTGCTTTTCCAGAAAGCTAATAAGTTATAAGCTTATTCAAATAAGCACTCCTAAACACCCCCTAGATAAGTCAAAAAACCAATATATGGCTACCAACTATACTTTTCTCACATTTCCATAAATATTCGTCGCACAATCGTCATGGTACGCCATGTCATAGATCTTGTGTTTCACACCACGTTATAGCAAGTCATGGCCTAAGGCGCAGTTTTCATTATGCGATATTTGTTATTACCTTACGTTTTTAATGTCTTATTTGCTAGTTTTTCTTATATAACATAATTTAACTTGCTTATTACTATTGACCTATTAAGTAATGGTACAAAACATATGTTTTTATATATAATATTTTATCTGAATTGGAAATTTGACGTCATAAGTCGTGTCTTGAAAACGTTATGGCTTCACCATGACTCCTAAAACTTGAAGTTTGGCTTTGCCGCCACAAACATTTAGAACCTTGATTTATTTCATTGTATTAGTCATGGTATTACCCAACCAAATGGTCATTTAGATACTTGTATACATTTATTTGATTTAGCATAGAGAAAGGTAAAAAGCCTTCTTCTAAAACAAAGACCGTTTGTTATTTTATACATGTTTTAAAGTATTCTGTCTTTTGTTTGTAAGTGACACATGGTAAGCACGTATCCGATGGTAAGCCCTTATCCGATAAACATTTAATAGACGCCCCCAAAAACCAGGTTATACCAATCGCAAACCCATATGGCATTTACTTATAAAGATGTTATTCTTTGGAAATTTAAATTATGAAGAATTTAATGCATACTACATTTATGTATATGAATACAAACACTGTATAATGTATATATTAATGAAAGATGAAAGTTTTTTTGTTGTGCTGTGGTTCAAATTCAAAGTATATAAAGTTTTACAAGAGTTGCAACTGTAGGCTGTGGACCAACTCTCTCTTTCAGATACTAATAAAGATGGAATTCAAAACCAACCGTCAACCGTAACCCCAAAAGAACCGAACCCCTTTAGCCACTTGAACCCGATTGGTCACCAAACCTCCCATCACAAGCCTAATACGCCCTGGGTGCGACAAAAGGTCACAATCTGGCCAAGTCTTGTGAGCCAACTCTCAAGACCGATGACCCATGACCCATCCTCGGTTAAGATTGCAGCACCAAGAATAGGTGAGGATATGTAACAGATATTTACACTAAAATTAAGTCCCAATATGAAGGAAGATTACGGAGAGCACCATGCTTGTGTCTTTGGTTTCTGGTTTCGTGCCAAAAGGGCATAACCGTGTTGCTGGATGGAATCCAACGTGTATTGTATAATATATACCATATTTATCGGAAGAAATTAATGAAAAACTTGAGCGGATGCATAATACTCGCTTTCTTTGAACATGGGTCTTAAATCTTCTTGGCACATAAAATATGTAGGGAAAGAAACCAGATGCCCCTTCACTGCTTCTAATCTTTCCATGGGATCCATTCCCTTCACACTTCCATCTTCATACAATTCAAGATTCTTCGGGGCTACTCCTAGATCGATGGTGGTATGTCCCACTTTTCCCTTTATCTCAGCCACACATTGCCTTAAAGATGCTCTGCACATTGGTTTTTTTGAACTATGTATATTAATCCAAACAACACATGACCATTATATCTCACTCGGAAGTAGGGTCTAGGGTGGGATATACGTAGACCTTTCCTCTATCCCAAAGAGTAGAGCAGATGTGAATGAAAACCCCTGGCTAGAAAATAGTGTTTGCAAAAGGATTTTGAACCAAACCAAATGAGCCCTGTGTGGGGTCTGCAGGGTGGGATGTACAAAGACCTGACTTCTACTCTAAGAGAGTAGAGAGGCTATTTCCATGAAGATCCACGGCATTTTTGGTGAAAAACATTAACTGCTCCAAAAAGTTTGGAAGATGTTGAAAACGTTAATCTAAGACCAGGATAATGTAGACGAGGCAAAGTAAAGGCGCACCTGGAGTGTATAAGATCGTTAGGGAGGCAAGAGAAGACATCTTGATAGATCATGGTATTTGTCTGTTGATGACAAATTGGATGCATGATGGTTAGATCATAATAATATTTACCCAGAAAGAGCAGTGGAATTAATTGGCGGTTCATTTATTTTTCAGTTCTTATATAAGTTTCAATTGGATTTGCATGAACAAATGTAGAAAATTCGATCTTACCTTTGCAGTCGCCATCCATATATCTTTGTACGTAGAATCAATCACTGGATCAGCTATTTTGCTAATCTGCGAAGTAAAAATAAGCATACGATTTAAATCACCATCCACAATCCATTTAGTTATGTGTAGAAATTATCATATATGTATATCCATTGATGCATACATAATACGTATAAATTGGTGTATATATACTGATTTCACGGTTCTTAAAGTATTTATTGTTCTCATTCGAACTTTCCTCTATGTGTGGTTTGAGGGTATATGCATATACTAATTTCATGGTTCTTAAAAGTATTTATGGTTCTTATTCTAACTTTCCTCTATGTGTGGTTTGAGGGTAATGATGTCAAAGATGAACAAACCTCTGTGCCATGAAGACCAAGGTGCTCAGACCATAGTGAAAGGCGAAGACTCAAGGCAAATTTTCCAGCCTTCCATGGGTTGCCTCCCATGTAAGATTCGACTACTTCCTTATCTTCAATAAGTACTCCAATCTGGATGAAAGAAAATCCCGTATCAATTAAAATGCACTTCAAATAAGAAGTTGTGTGAGTTTGTGTAGCCGGGATATGAAACATTTTCTGCCTTCATCTTATTAGAGCAACACTTTGAATTAAAAGGTCGGTTGATGATTGCTCTTTACAAAAAAAAGGTAACTTCATGGGATATTCAGAAGATCTCTCGTTATCAGATAAAGAAAATACCAGAAGACCTTAAAAGTGTGGCAAACAAGGAGGAATAAGCTACCTCAGAATCTCGTAACCCGAGCAAACTCCTGTCATTGATATTGGCCGATCCAACTAAGACCGTGTTGTCATCAACTATCATAACCTTGCTATGAACATACACCTGCAGTATATAGAAAAGCATTGGAACAATCTAAAATCTTTAAACGATATCTATGGCGACCAAGTTCTGTCCTTCCTATGGGGGTTACGAAATATTGTAATAAGAAAAAACTAAAAGTAATCCCTCCATCCCAAATTAAATTCGCACATGGAAAAAATTACAGAATTCTAGAAATGTGAAACTATTACACTTTTTAGTTAGCTAAAGGACAATTTTACCCTTAATAATAGAGGGAGTAACGAATTTCTCCATCTCATAATTAAGGGTAGCCTTGGAAAGTGGGCCCTTATTCTTGAAAGTGGACACTTATTCTGGGACAGACTCAAGGGGGAGTAATATAGTAGTAGGTATTTAGAATATACCGGACTGGAGGCGACAAGACCATCATCAGAAAGTCTACCATGAGCCCTGAGACCGTAGAAAGATATGTAGTCATGAACTCTAGGACCAAGAAGATCAGAGAGATTCTGCAATATAGAATTGTGTCCTCTTGATATTGTTCGATACTGCCAATGCATAATGGCTCTAACAGATGCTGCACCAACATCATCCAGACCACCCTGTAAAACTTCAGTCAGTGAAAACCAAAAATGCAGAGATACGAGTAAATCTCAATATAAGAGACCAAGTCTACCAACCTGGAAGCCAGGTAAGAGTGGTATAACAATAATGACCCTAAAATACTGTTTTTCCTGATATGCCCTCAAAATACGCCTGGATATGGATTCCAAGACACGATTTCGGATGATCTCATCTCCAGAAAGACCGGAGATGAAGAATTGGTTCTGGAAATAAAATTGTATTCAATAAATCAGCAAAGATGAAGTAAGCTTAAAGGCATTCAGCTAAAAATGAACACCAAACTGTAGCATCATATATAAAGGATGGGATTCAGGTGATTTGAGTTCTATGGTTAGGGAAAACAGAAGCATGATGAGAAAACAGAATGGTTGACAGGTGATTTGAGTCATACGAAATGAGTTAATGATGTACCTCAATATAGACAAAGTGTTCAGCTTTCTCAATAAGGGAACAGTAAGCTTTGTGAATGCTCTCTTCAACTTGACTTGTCCCAGCCGACCATTGACTGACACTCCTTATAACCTACATGGGAAATTCCTGGTCTCAATTTAAAAAAAATAACTGAAAGAATTTGTTTCCGAAGAGATCAGATCAACATACAGTATTTCCAAAAATAATATATAGGCATTTAAAGTACTTCCAGATGAAAAATCCAAGACACATTATGGTACTGAAGAATCTAAGCAATAAACAATCTTACAAGAATAAGAAATAGTAGTATAGTTGCATAAACTTCAACCTTTGGGGAACTAAGGTCCCGTTTGGTTTGTAGGATTGGATGGGATTTGGAGGGATTCGGATTTCAACTCCAATCCAATCCCATGTTAGGTTTGAAGGATTGATTGGATTTGAAATCCCAGAAATTCACTGACATCCCACAAACATTCACATACATGTCATAAAAATTAAAAAGGATACTGTTCCTCCACAACATATATAGAGGCAAAACAAGGAACCCTTAAACAACTAACTATATACTGCAAATAATAACACAAAGAGCCCAGCCATTTCAAGAGTGACAGTTCACCTGACAGCGACATGCAACACAAGGACCAACTTGTCCTGTTTCATCGGCAGATACAACTAGGTTACCTCGCTCCTGAGTCTCCCACCATTCTTTATCAGAGGATTTCATGCCAGGACGCTTTGTTACATCAGATGACAAATCTCGCTCAAGATTCAAGGTATCTCGCTCGTCCACAAAATCTCTCATTGGCATATCTGGAACTAAGAACTCAACTTTGGATTTCCGAAAGGAAAAGGAAGGCCTAGAAGGCCTACTTGGCTGACCATGAAAATCATTCGACCCATTCAATCTCAGTTGTCCACTGGAAGAGTCCACGCCATCAGCCTCTTGAGGGATTAACAATGGGATGTCTTCAGAAGATACAGAGGAAGAAGAATCCTTTCTTTTGATTACTTTAGGAGTTTCCACAAATGTCGAATTTTCGACCTCTGGTTCTCTATTGTTGCCCATGTAATGTGGGATCACCATGTGCTGCTGGGGCATAAGTAGTGGAATAGCTTGCTCATTGGGAGCTTTATTTCTCTGAAAAAGTTATAGCCAGTCAGGTTATAATAATATTGAACTCTGGAATAATTATGTCCATTTGAGGCAAAAACAGAAACCTTCGCATAATTCCAACGCTGAACAAAGTGTCGAGCAACATCACGACATGGTGGCCCCCATAAGGCACAATGGACATCATGCCATGGCATACGAGGGTATTTTTTACGATCAAGTTCATCCTTCATCGTATCTTCCCACGAATTTGGTTCAGATTCCCTGTAACAGTGGAATGAAAACTGATGAGGCTGCTTACTATGGGAAAGAGCTTTAACTCATGAACCCAGTGAAGGTATTACATGATGGATCTGAGTGGTCCCTCTTGTCAAGATTTCATGAAATGCTTTGACTCATACTCTTTTGCAAGACTATTACATACAATGAACATTTTTCCTTTTCTTGGCAATGGTAAACTTGGAACCAAGACAAGCTAGAGCCAATTATATAGTAATTTGTTCCTCTAAATAAATTGAACGATCATGATGCAGACCATAGAAAATCAAGAAGCAGGAAAAAAGAAATCATTGCTTGCATATGAAACTTAACAAGAAAAGACAGAATACCATAATTACTGAAAAACTACCGCAATGGTGAAACAATAAATTACCGGGGGTTGTAGTAGTCTTTTCCAGGCCAAACCATAGGAGGGTCATCACCCACTTTGTGCTCACATGAGTCGTAACGACCAAAGCAAAGATCAAGTCCACCAATAAAGCAAACCTCGTTATCTACAATGACCAATTTCTCATGGTGGGACCTATGTGTCACAACAAACAGAAGATAATAAGAAATATATGGAAATGGATTGTAAAGATCATAAGAATCGAGAAAAAAAAAGATAAACTAGAAAACAGAAGGAAAATGGTTATCAAATGTTGAAACCAAAGTGCAGCCAAGACATGATGCAATGTCGACTGCTTACCATAGGTAGACACCACTAGAGAAATGGTCTGGAAAGCGTAGAACTCTGACATTCTCATGGATGGCAACCAGCTTTTTCTTACTATAGACACTATTAATTTTAAGCGCAAGAGCAAGCTCTTTGTACATGAGAATGTAAATCTGCAATCAAATATTTTCCCGATAAAACATGTTAGGTACTCCATGTCACTGCTACATATGCAGGTAAAAGAATAGTTCTGAAAAACTATGAAAAATGATATAAATAACTAGCACAGAGGCTAGAGCTATCCCCCAGTTCTGTCACTGATCTCTCACATTAATGCTTTTCATTAATGAATCAAGAAAGCTCTTGAAAAGAAAACAATTGTATTAACAAACAATTTATATCTATTATCAATCTTAAGTACTTTGCATTCTTGCATAGCATGTTGCAAGCCAAAATAAAAGGGGCTTCAATGGGCATGTAAGTAAAGGTGTTAGATCATCAAGGTCAGAACCAAGTATGAGGAGAAAATTTACAATATTTATGATTTGGTAGACGTTACCACTTCCTTACTCAACATGAACCTCATCCTGGAACCTTTAGTGGTAAACAAGTCGGATAGACTTTGTGCTTTACTAGAAAATAAGATCAATTGACATGCATGCATTGTGAAGTCCTAACCGGGAAGTGTGTGGCAAGTAGCAAACAAATGCTTTAAGCCTTTAAGCACAATGTAAGATTCTTGGTCCTTGCTATGCCTCTTACGGGTAAGATTCTCGATCCTTGCCATGCTCACCAGGTAAGGTAAGTGACATCCCGTAAGCGTTTGGTAAACAAATCCTAAATGATCTTGAAAGTCATGCATCAGAATAATATTGCAAATAAAGCCATGCCATCTTCTACCAGACTTGGGATCAAGAAATCTCTATCGTGTAATCTAAATTTACAAGCCACCTCCTAGAGAAGTTTCATGTTTGGTAAATTTGATGGATGCAAAGCATAAAAGCCTACCTGAACACCTTGCTTGGCTTTTGCCTCCAGCAAAGCATCAAGACGAGATGACGCATGGGCTTGAAAAGGACGTCGCAAATACAGTTCTGGACACAGCCACCACCCACAAATAAATATCTGTATGAAACTCATAACCATCCAAGATTATTTTAGATTGAATTATGGTAGATGATCACAAAGGATAAACGTTGATCAAGGTATAGGAACAAGAAACAAACCTCTGATTTTGCCCCTTCAATTGCTAAAGCAATTGCTTCAAATGCTGCTCGACCATCAACAAACCACTGAGCCTGGCTACCGTCATCTGTCAAGCCACGAGGTGGAGCAAACGAACCGAAACGATGAGGATAGCACCAACCCTCGGGAGGCCGGAGTCCAGCATCATTAATTGCAGCAACCCAGTCCCTAACTTTAGATTTATTTCTACTTCTTATCGCGATGCTTCGGTTACCACATGATACCTATTGACATTTACATGGTCAAGAAAACAGTTATTGATCATCGCATTGAGAAACTAGTATGAACGACAGTATCATATGCCAATATGATTAGGAGAGACCTATCAAGGGAAAAAGAAGGTAAAATATGAATGATAATGGTTTTCATTTTTAGCCTACCCCCAGCTAACTTCATATAAAAGGTACGTCATTGTTTCTTCGGTCAATATTTTGCAAAAATTCTATAAAACTTTGATCAGTCCCAGAGAACTCAGAAAGTTTTCAAGCAGATGATCCAACATAAACTCTAATAATAAAAAATCTAATAGTTGATTTTGTAGAATTACAGCTACGTCAGCAGAAAACATGATCACAAGTATGTCGTGCATATGATGGGTATGCCGCAAGGTCTCAAATATGGAACGAAAGGGGCATCTCTATCCGGCACTACAGGCGAAGACTTTCTTAACTCAATACTACTTGTCGCTGGAAAAACAAAATAATCCTTTCTGTAAGTTAATTGTTCAAGGAAAATTTATATAAAAGTGCATCGATTAAGTTACCAACAGGAAGTGAGAATGTTGGTTGGTGGTCTTTTAAGTCAGTTGGCACTCTACAATGAAACAGTATTGGGATCTAGTGAAATTTGGAGAGTTGTATAGCTTTTAGAAGAAAATAATTAAATAAATATTTCCATACATGGTCTAGGTTTTTTCCTTACTTCCAGTTTTCAAGAAACCATTGCTACTTTTCCAGAGGGATACTTGTGCAGAGAGACTTACAGAAACGTGTAATTGAAATCATTCATGTTTGTAGAAATATCACAGGTTATGGTAGTATTACAAATTGTCTACTTAACACAAACTTGGTAGCTCATATACCTCCGATTAAATATCATGTGCTACTTTTGAGGCTAGAAACTATTTGAAAAAAATAGCAGATTTGGAGGAAGACTGAAGACAAAAAAAAATACATGATTTGAGAAAGGAGCATAAACAAACAACTTCAAATTAATTGTCGACACAATATACTTAAGCAACTATGCTAGTGACACCTGAACAAGAAACAAGTTTCCTAATAGAAGACATCTACTCGGTAGTACAAGAAAATGTAATTCATCTATGCTACAAGCCCTGATATCCTTACCATAAAGGAATGTCGTAAGGGATTATGTTCGTTGATTTCTTTCGCTAATGATACTCGACCCTCTCCATTCCCATCTGATGAAGGTAGAACATCAAACACAATGATGTCTAACGGCTCGGCATCATATGGATCTTTTAGCAGGGCCAAGAATCCAGGTTTCAATACAGCCCATACCTGCATACAATTCAAGAGCAGCATAAAGCTAAAGGCAGAGACTTATGACCATGATCGAATAATTCGTAAACTACTAAACTAGAGGAGATCTTGCTGCCAATCATAACCCGCTTTGAATACATCAAATGTAGTTAAGAAGATAAAAACGTGGTAAAGGGACAGGCATCAATTGAAGTACATAACAATATCATGGGAGACATGTCTACAGAAAAAAAAATTATCATCCCAAAGCAAATTAAACATAGGCAGATCATGGTTTGACTTGAACTGGAAACAAATTGGGAGGAAACGAAGATGAGAACTGCCACTTGATTGTTGCATAGTCTACAATGTAATAGCAGTGTCACATGATATAGATGTTAATGTCATTGAAACTCCTAGGATCTTAACTATATTATGCTTCCAGAAATGCAAAATATGTGGCTCAAAAGCTAGGTTCTAAGTGATGGTATATATGCAAATAAGAAGTGATCACAGGAGCAAGCACATATAGTCACATGTGATCACATGATGAGATGACCCTTGCTTTTATACTGCCTAAGCAGCAGATGCAGATATATAGATACAACCTCCAAAATCATTAATCAGATACTCATCCATGCAGAGAAAGAGCAAATGGGTAATGGGTTATAGCTTTTAGTACGAGGTAGTAGTACCTTTTGCCAACTGTCGTTACAGCAACTGAACCAATGACAAGTGCAACATCTTCTGTCATCATCACTGTTTGGAATCGTTGCTAAATGCTTCACTAATACATATTCTTCTTTTAGCTTGGAGCCATACTCTGGACAAAAGGATAACTTAGAAGCCCCCATAAACTTGCAAACCTGTGTTGAAGAACATTCATGTGTATCATTGTATTGTAAGAAGGTGATGAGGTAATATCCCACAATCAAGTACGAATTTTACTCTGCCCAACAGTTTTAAACAAGCATAAAGACAAATACATCAAATAGTTTAAAGAAAGCTGGTCAATCAAAAACAGATACATGAAGACATGTGAAGATGACTTTGAGAACTAGATTACAGCTGTACCTCTCTGGAATTCACAATGTCCAGGTTCCCAAGAAAATGATTCAAGTATTCCTGCATTGCTGTCTTTGCTTGATCTGACATGGAATGTTGCCTTCCAAGTGCTGGGCGTATCATTGGCAGTGCTGCACTTGATGGAACATCTCTGAACAAAAAATCACCTGTAAGAACTTTGATCATTATAGCAATGAACCAAAATCCCACCGATCCTTATTAAGTTAGATACTTAGTATTCACCTGGTTTTAACACTTCCCTCATTATTTAATGTCATCACATTGTCATCAGGTTCATCGTCATCATCATGCACAACTGCTGGGTGGTCCCCTATTCCTAGGCTTTGAAGCCATTCTTTAACCTTCAAAAGGAAGATTGTCAGCCATGACCAAATGAATTGTCAAGACTTAAGAGTGATGGAAAAACAAGTAAAATATAACTAAGATTGAAGAACCTGCTCTTGTTTCTCATTAATTTCCTCAATAATGGCCCGTTTCTTTAATGCAAAATGTAGATAAAATACGTGTGAAGCTTTCTTCACTAACTGCCACCTGAACTGCAACCCAAAGTACACAAACAGATTTTATTAAAAGAACATGAATTGGGAAGTGAATATGTATTCCTGTAATAGAAATCACTTAACAGGAGCAATAAAAGAAAGAGATTGTGCTGGTCACAAGCCTTGACCGTACTTTGAAATATCAAGTGATAGCACTGATTAGCATCTGGAAGTTAATTGCAATTTATGCTAAATCATGTTATCTCATGGACTACCAAATTAAAGTGATTGACTAATACGTCTCACTCAGCAAGTAGCCATTATATCATCAACCTCATGTCTTTCCTAGAAAACTAACAAAATATAAAACCAATGGCCATAATGATTTCGCATATCACCCCAGCAATTTGGCATTGTAACAATAGTAAAAAACTATAAACACTACTTCCTTGGAATCACTTTAAAAATGTATCAGTGGGGAAAGAAGGTTAAAAAGTGAAGTGTGTATTTCATATCTAATACTTGTTTTCTACTTCACCTGCAATCTATTTATGATGACTTTATTTTCAAAAACTAATTGGTAAAGAACTGTCTTGTCCACCCTCCTGTGACTGACCTTGTCTTTTGCCAAAGCAGTAAAAGTTAACCTACCAAAAAGTAAATTGGCCAGCGGTACCTGGGTTACTGATAAAGCCCAGCTCCCAGGAGGTCAAGGGTTCAAACCTCACCAAAGGTGAGAAGTGTGTGTGGGTATTTGCCATATATAGTATTATATACTTCAGAAAGAAGTTAACCTTCTAAAGCAGCTAAATGAATGAGAAGATCTTATTGAAGCAGCTAAAGGACTTGGCAATAAAGGTTTACAATCAACAGATGTTATCTTCATGATATTGAAGTCCATTGCTAAAGGATAAAGAGCCTACCACTCCAGAACTTGATTTACCCCAATAAAGAAACATGAAAAAAAATAACGTACATTAAAAAGGGATGGAAAATTGAACAAAGGAAAGACTACAAGCCAAACAAGAGCTTCAAAACCACACAAGGAAAGGCACCCAGACAAGGCTACTTCTCTGGAAAAGCTAGAAATCTCAGATTTGAAGGCTCAAAGTCACAACATGATCATGAAGAGAAAAAGAACCTTCATAAAGACCAAGTACCTTGCTTTAGAACTATATTGAAAAATATCAAATTAATAAGATGCACCAATCGAGCTTTATTTCCTCTCACCTTTTTTCCAACAAAGAAAGAGAAAATAGTATTCTAATTCAAAAACAAATTCATAGAATATAAAGCAATAAAAATCAGTGATATTTGCACTACCGGAAAAACAAAGTAACTCTAAAGATAAGCTAAACGTGGAACTTGAAGCTATGGCATCATTTTGAGTCTTAGAGGTCACCGAATCATATTTCGTTAATACCATGTTGCATTGTTTCATAGTAGAAGATGTCTACAGATTGACTTAAAAAGTGTCATCCGAGAAAAAAGTTTAACCCAGTAACAGAACAAGGTATGATTCTGATCTAAATAGAATAAAGATATCTGTCTTAATAGAATATAATATATGACGATAATTAAATTCAATTATGTGCATTCTGGTTAAGGGGGTTTGATTATGTACTTGGTGCAACTATATCTTCCATTGTTGGTCTATTTAGCCACTTATAATTATCTTGGGCTAATGGATTGTTGCTGTGTAACAAGAATTAGTGTTTCCACCACATATAAAAAGAGTTCCATGGATTACGACTAGGGATGGCAAAAAAAAAGACCGTCAACATAGAACTCTTTTTAATGAAATAAACATGAGAGCTATTTAAAGAAAAGAACAGGAGAGTTCTGTAATATCTTTCATTCAGGCTTCAGCAATTCCATTGGTTCTCCAGTGTGCTTTTTTAGCTCGAAAGAGACTAGGCGCTGACCGACAGGATTAGAAGGATAGAGCGGTCGGCTGTTAACTGACTGGTCATAGGTTCACTGGTAAAATTATGAGAGATCATGGTTCCCCGAAGACAACTACTGGAAATTGTAGCTTTTCCTCTATCATTATTCCTCAACGTGTCTGTTCAAAAGGTATCCTGCATCTAGAATAGCTCAAGCTCCTCGCACCATATCTTAAATGAAGATGTAAAGAGCAGGAGATAGGTAAGCTAACCAACCTAATGACCTGGCACCACACTTGTCTTCAATGTACAAGCAAGAAAACTATTTGGAAGTAAAAACGAACGCACATATTTATGAAGGTGTAACATTAATCAGTCAGGAACTTTTTACAGCAAAAAAAATCTCAGGCAGCTAAGAGAAAGGCTCCATCAGCCATTCTGAACTCCAGCGCTAACATCTTTTAACTTATGCAATGTTTTCTTCAGTAAAAACAACCAGATACTCTACTTTTTCGCATTGCTCAATCTCTAAAGCTAATACAGAAACTTTGGAATGGAAGAAAATCCCATGGAATTAAAAAGTCCCGGAGAGATGAAGTTTCTGGTAAACCCAAGTTGTATGGCTTTTTGCTTCAGTCCAAAATTGACCATGGACAGAAGCAAAATATACATCAGCAAACACCTTTAATTGGTATTCTTAGAAAGGAAAAAAAGAAGAGCAACAAATAAAACAAAAGAGTAAGGAATTCCTTTAAGTTAAAGAAGCTTTAGTTTTGCATCAAACCAAGGCAGCATTCTACCTCAGGTATACGCATTAAAACTCCTTTGATTTTTCAAGAACTAAAGCCATAGAAATCAACAAAACAGAAAAATCCAGAAGATATATCTACTTGCGAAACACTTAAAAGTATGACAATATAGATTTCTTACCTAAACAGCGCCTATGAATTAGTTCCAAGAAAGCGGCCGTTCACGTCAGGAATCAAGGTTGTTGAAACATCTTTGATTACGATTAAAAGGAACAATCTCAAATAGACCAAGATCAAAACAAAAAATCATGTTTTACAACCCTCCCATCAGGCTCATCCTTCCCCACCTCCATCATTAAGCAACTTCTATCAAACTTGTTTACATTTAAATTATTTTTACATTAAATTCAGCTAAAGTTGTTATTCAATTATTTGATTAGTCTTTAACATCTCGCCATAGTTCAACTCCCGATCTTCCTTTTTAGTTGTGCAAGTGGTGCCATTGCCACATGCTTGCAATGGCTAATTTTCTACGTTAAATAAAACACACACAAAAAAAAACACTAGCTTATTTTAATAAATCTGATCAAGAAGACTTATTGGCAGTTTTTGTTATAACTTGTTTGTTCAACAAAGTGCTGCTATCTTCTAATTTGTATCTTGCTTTAACTTGTTTGTTGGACAAAGTGTTTGATCAAACATAAATTTGATACAGGCTCATTCTAATAACCTAATTGAAATTATTCAAAACCCCATCAAAACCTAATAACAAGCATAGCAATTAAGAACAACTGTTAACATAGTTTACATCAATTCTACTAAATCTCATCTCAATAAGGCAACAACATAAATGTTCAACCAATTTTGACCAAATTATCAGTTAAACTAAACCACATACATGATAAACTGATAATTAAGAACAACTGTTAACATAGTTTATATCAATTCTACTAAATCTCATCTCAATAAGGCAACAAACATAAATGTTCAACCAATTTTGACATCAATCACCAGTTAAACTAAACCGCATACACGATAAATCGATAAATTGCCATAAAAAACCTACAAAAACCAAAAGAATACCTGTTTATACTGGAAATCAATAGTGTAAGAAAGAAGCATGGGGCTAATATCTCCGGCGTCAGGCCGGGAGACTTGCACAATTGTGGCCTTGGGCAACTCATCGAAAATCCGAGTAGCTTCCGGCGGATTTTGCTGAAAGGAGAAGAAGGACGATAACCTCGAAGGCTCCGATTGCATTTGGACGTAATGAGATCCACTGCCACCGCTGGGCATCAACTGCTCCGATGCCATTTGATCACTGAATCCCGATCAAAACAAGATGATAGCTATCAACTAAGCTTCTATACATGTATAGATTTATGGTTACGTATGAGTTTCAAACTGTTCTTCTAGATCGAAAAAGGAATAAGAAGAAGAAGATGATGAATTTAGTTTGATTTTTCAAATGAGAGAGAAAGAGAGAGAGAGAGGTAGGTGGATGTAAATTGTGATATCTGCAAACTCCAGTTTCGGAATTTTGGGTTTATGGAGCAAGTACTTTGAACCGGGTG
>LUCG01149642.1:0-11905 GCA_001633085.1 Carthamus tinctorius
AATCTCCCCCTTTGTATTTGAGATCACAAAAAAAATTTGGCAAACGTCTTCAAGAAACAATCCATACCTCTTGAACTCGATCGATAATCATTCTCAAACAATAAGCTTCAATCTTGATCTTCAAGAATCATTTGACTTTAACATACGAAGCTTTATCAACAACCTATCTTCAAGAAATCTTCAAACTTTGAACTTTGAACTCTTTCGCTTTCTTCGTGAATAACTCTTGACACACTTGAACTATCTTCACCACTCGAACAAATCCGAACTATTCTCCCCCTTTTTGATGAATGATGGAAGAATCATCAAAACTCTTAGAAAATATCTTCCCCGTATGGTATGATCAGATGACAGGATCGAAAGATCAATGAACAATCACACACACTCAGAAATTCAGTAAAGAAGTTGCGGAATAACACTTTAATGAATCAAGAACAATGGAATCAAAAATCTGTTGTAATGATCAAGTTGAATGATTACAAACTAAAGCCCCAATCTGCTTATGAAAAACAGACGTGCACTACTTCTCTAATGCAAGGATCAAGAATGAATCTTGAGGCTAAAATTTTCTCTCTCAAACAACTTTCTCTAAAAAACGTATCTATTCTAAACAAAGTCTATCTCTATATACAAAATAAGATTACAAGATAAAGGAAACAAAATCTTCTAAATCTTCTCCAAGTAAATCGCATTCCTTATCTTGAACCTTCCATTCTGTTGACAGCATTAACATCTTCAGCAGCAGTAACATCTTCAACAGTATTAACCTCAAACAGCTTTAAGATCATCAACAGCAGTAAGTAGTAGCAACGGTATTAACTTACTACTGTTTCTTCACAACAGCAATAACTTACTGTTGTTCTTCAGTGACAGCAATAACTTACTACTGTTCTTCAGCAGCAGTAGTAACTTACTGTTGTTCTTCAAAACTTCTAAATTCCAACAATCTCCCCCTAAACTTGATTTCAAGCATCAGAAATCAAGTTTCCTTCAATCATAAGTCTCCTTACAAGTTCTTTTCCCATCTCTAGATTGCCTCTGTAAGTCAACTTCACCTTCAACATCTTCTCTAACTTGTTCTTCCCAAAGCTGTAACTCCTCTCAACCAAATAAAACTCTAAGTAACCTCCATTCACACTTAGACTGTAAACTCCACAGTTTTCATACATCCTCCATTCATCGACTACTTCTACCTCAGAATGAATGAGATGTTTCACCTTTTCAGCATCAAACATCATACACAGGAACTCAATTCCTTGTACAATTTTCTTCTCTGTCTCTTCTTTCAACTGTGTAGCTTCAAGCATTCCACCATAATTCTTCATCCCATAAGAAAAACATATCCTCCAAATCTGATCTTGAGCAATTTTCAACCACTTTAACAAAACTTGAAAAATACTTGGACTTCTTGTTTTCTCTAGTTACCTTGTAACATGTCTTCTTTCGAAGCACAATAACAGTCCATTCTTTCACTTTGCTCACCTCATCTTTACCATCATTCTGCTCACCTTCAGTCAGATCCACATCTCCAATGTTAAACATGTTCCGCTTCTTTAATCTCTGCAAGAACTCCTTTTCAGCTTCAGACATATTCTCCTTCCTTAAAGTTAGAAGACTCTTGTAAACCAATGGTTTCCAATTGTACTCCTTTTCTGCCAAATAATACTCCATTCTTCCAGAATCCAAGATCAAACTTAACACTTGAGAAGAAGCAAGTATTCTCCAAAATGTGACTATCTGATTCAACATTAAAGATTCTTGAGGATTGAACATCTGACTCAGATATTGCATGATCACTTTAACTTCACCTTGTGCTTCATTATGATCTTTGAGCCCTACTTCATATAATTCTTCAAGATCCCTTCTAGTGCATCCTGAAATGAACACTTTGAATGCAGGCTTCACATCAAACTTTTGATCTTCTCTCTTCACACTGAAATACCATCTCTTCTTGTGCTCAATCATGTTCCATCCAATAATTCTTGGAATTCTTGAACTCACAGGGACAGCAGCAACTGGTATACTATCTTTCTTCACATTCTCTTTCACTCCTTCTGTTTCAGTCTGTATTTCCACATCTTCATGCTCATCATTCATTCTCTTTGATTCCTCTGCTATCTTTCTCTTCTTCACAGTTCTCTTTGCTATTGACTTCCTTCTTTTGACAGTTCCTATGGTTTTAGCAGGCTTGGAGATTTCTTTTGGTTTTTCTTCCTCTCCTTCTTCTCCTTCAGTAAAGGGCTTCTTAATATCATGTACTTTCTTCATCTTCTTCTCAGCCTCAAACCTAGCTGTCCAATCACCTTGCAATCTCTCCTCTTCTTTGTTGTTCAGCTCTTGTATTTTTTGATAAGACCAGTTTGAGAAGTACACCTTCCTCTTCTCAAGAGTAGCAGCTAAGACACTTATCATATGCCTCCTTCTTTCTTTTGCAATGGTAGTAGCTGATGGTTGTCTTGCTCTTTTTGTTGCCTTCTTTGCTTGAGTCATCTTCTCCTTCATGACCTCAGCATTGAAGTGATCTTGAAGATCCATTGCTACTAACAAGTCTTCAAAAGCCAATTTGTCTTTAATTCTTTTTGCTTCTTCTTCTTCTTGTCTCAACATCTCCTGAATTGTCCTTCTAGACATTTCAGCTTCAATAACTGGATCCAAGGGCTTCATTTTAGGCTTCTTTGGTTCTTCCACAACCTTCTCTTTTCCTTTTACTTTAGGATCCAGAGCAGGCTTTGGCTGTGTGCTTTTCTGTACTCCTTCATTGATCACAATACCTTTAGCCTTAGCCTTTGGTAATTGGATCAATATTTCAGCAGCCTCAGTCTCTTCTTGAACTACTTCTTGAGCTTTTTCTTGAACTACTTCTTCCTGAACAGACTTAGGAATAGTTGATTCAAAAACTACTTCCTCTTGTTGCTCTGGCTCAGACTCCTTAACAACTTCAACTTCTTTCTTCTCAGATTCTTTCTCACCTTGTGCACTTTCTTGATCATGATTCTTGCTTGACTCCCCCTGAACATCAGGTTCATCAAAATGTTGATCAAAACCAGCAGCAGTGAAATCATCTTGCATAATCTCATCATTTTCTTTAGCTTTTGTCTCCCCCTTAACACCATCAACTTCAGAATCTTTCTTTTTTGTATCCTCTTTCTCCCCCTTTGTGACAGCTTGAGAAGACCTCATCTGAAACTTCTTCTTTTTCTTCTTTTGTAACAGCTTGGTCACCAACTTCTTAAGCTTCACAATTTGCTTTTCTTGTACATTCACTTGAGTCTGAAGTTTTTGCACCACCTTCACCATCACTTCCAGATTACTTTTGTTTTCAGCAGACTCTTTTGCCACCTCTCCTATGGTTGTCATCAATTAATCATAAGTATATCTACCCTCAACCATTTTGGATGGGGTACCCACCCTAGAGGTATCATTGGGAATGTTAGTAGTGGCCTTCTGCCTAGCAGATGCACCAGCTACCCCCTTGGTTTCTTGGCACCTGGGACCTTCAAAGGATTGCTCCTTAAGTTGCCGTAGGAGAGGTCTTATTGATGTTCCCACTGTCCTTTGCCCCACCTTGTGGTGACAAAGTAGTGTGAGCCTCACAGCCTACATGCCCTTCCTTCTCCTGAGAGGGCACCTTCTTTACACCTGAGTGGGGATTCACTCCTTGGGTTTCCCTTTGGGATGTCTCAAGTGGAGAGTGCTCCACAAGAGGGCTTGAAGGTTTAAGGGGTTTAGACCCAGAGGAGGAAGGAGCTCCTTTGGTCTTTCTTTGATACTTTTTCAGTGAAGGGGAGGGGCTGATAGGTGTTTGGGATTGTGGGATACCCAAATGAACAGATGTTGGTAGGTTATCATCAGTGGGTGTGCTTGGATGTGTAGGTTGCAAGCCTGATGCCTCATCTGTGGGAATGTTTACACCCATCATTGTAGGGAACAATGGGGTAAACGTGTGGTTACCATTCCTTTTCATATTGGAGTAAACCTTCTCAGAGAGTTTGTTTACTTTCAATATGCCACCAGAGGTGGAAATCCCCGTCAATTCCTGAGTAATGACTTCTTGCACAAACCTTGGGTACATAAGAAAAGCAGATTTTGTTTTGGAAGTCTTTGCACTAAGGTTTGAAACAAGATTTTGAAAAAGCATGTTGGAAAAGTTGAAAATCTCAGAGTTTGCTAAGCAGACCAAAGCATATGCTATGTTACTACCAAACTCACTCCAGCCTGTAGTTTTCTTTGAAAGACAAACTAAAAGAGTATGAACAAGATATCTCCACTGTGGACAAAAATGTCTTTTATAAAAAGTAGAGGTTTGAGTGGAGCCTTCATACCCCATTCTCAAAAGATTTGCAGTAAGGTCGGATTCAGAGACAAGAGTTTTACCTTCAACATCTTGAAATCGTAGGTGTGTGCGAATGGTTGCTTCTCTTACTACTAGGTCACGATTGCAAACCCTAGTCTTGATTTGAGATACACCTGCAACATCTTCAACCACAGCATTAGACTAGAAATCTCTTTGATGTTCTTCATATATTGTTGGGTTGAGCAACAGTGCATATTTGATATGAGATTGACTCAAGAAATCAACCATATCGCTGTATCCTTCAGACTTAGCACTTTTGTCAACAAAACCAATCTGATTATGGTCAGGGTGAAACACGTAATCCGCCATGTAAGCTTGAACAAGAAGAATCAAAGATCAATCGAAGGTAGTTGAGAGAAGAAATCAAGGGTTAAACTGACCGTTTGTGTTTTTGGCGGTCGAAAGGGCTTTTTATAGGTCGGAAAGAAACATCATTAACCCATAAAGTACAGTAGTAACAAACAGTAGTAACACAAACCCTAACAGTGATAACTAAGTTAAACAGTGGTAACTAAAGTCAACAGTAGTAACTAGGTCAACAGTAGTAACTGAAAGCTAGCAGTAGTAACTAAGGTAACAGCAGTAATTCAAAACTAGCAGTAGTACCCAAAGTCAACAGCAATAACTAGATCAACAGCAGTAACTCAAAGCAAACAGTAGTAATCAAGTCGACAGCAGTAACTTTTGCCTAGCAGTAGTAACTTTTGCCTAGCAGTAGTAACTTTTGCCTAGCAGCAGTAACTGAATATGAACAGCATTAACTCAATCTTCAACCCTGAAACACTTCAATCAACCTCATTACATGTAAAGGTGTGAAAAACACAAAATACATACAAAATAAGAGGAGACTTATTCAGAGTTGATCATTCCCACACTGGTTATCAAAAATGTGAATCGTCCCATATCAAAAGATTTAGTGAACAAATCAACATATTGATTATCAGTATGAACTTTCACAACTTGAATTAGTTTCTTCTCATTGCAATCTCGAATAAAATGAAACCTTATCTCTATATGCTTGGTTTTGGAATGCTTGACTGGATTGTTAACGATGCTAATAGCACTGTTATTATCAATAAAGATTGGAGTGTGAAGAAAAGACATACCATAATCCAACATCTGATTTTGAATCCACAAGACTTGAGAGCAGCAACTTGCAGTAGCTACATACTCTGCTTCAACTGTAGATGTGGATACTGTAGTCTGTTTCTTACATTGCCATGACACCAATCTAGCACCCAAAAATTGACATCCTCCTGATGTAGACTTCCTATCCAAGTTAGCACCTCCATAATCACTATCAGTGTAGGCAAGGAGATCAAAGGGAGAATCTTTAGGATACCAAAGACCTAAAGTAGGATGACCCTTTAGGTATCTGAAGATTCTTTTAACAGCTGTTAAGTGTGACTCCTTGGGCATCACTTGAAATCTAGCACACACACAGACTACAAACATTATATCAGGTCTTGATGCGGTTAAATACATAAGAGATCCTATCATAGATCTGTAATGATGAACATCCACATCTTCTCTTTGATTGTCTGCAGTGAGTTGCTTATGTGTCTCCATTGGAGTGCTTGCTGACTTTGCACCTTCAAATCCAAACTTGTGCAACATATCCTTCACATACTTGGACTGATTAATGAAGATTCCATCCTGCTTCTGTTTTTCTTGTAAACCAAGGAAGAAAGTTAGCTCACCCATTGAGCTCATCTTGAACTTCTTGTGCATCAATCCCTCAAATTCCTTACACATGCTCTCTTTGGTAGAACCAAAGATAATGTCATCTACATATATCTGCACTATAAGAATATCCTCTTCCTCTTTCCTTCTGAACAAAGTTTTGTCAATTACACCTCTTTCAAACCCATTTTGCAAAAGATAGGTAAACAAGGTGTCATACCATGCTCTTGGTGCTTGATGAAGACCATAAAGTGCTTTCTTCAGTTTGTATACCTTGTCAGGAAACTCAGGATCCTCAAATCCTGGAGGTTGACAAACATATACCTCTTCTTCAATAGTACCATACAGAAAGGTACTCTTCACATCCATCTGAAATACCTTAAATCCTTTGAAGGATGCAAAGGCTAAAAACAGCCTTATGGCTTCAATCCTTGCAACTGGGGCAAACACTTCTTCATAGTCTATTCCTTCTTCTTGTGTATACCCCTGAGCAACTAATCTTGCCTTGTTCTTGATGACCACTCCTCTTTCATCCCTTTTGTTTCTGAAAATCCATTTAGTGCCAATTGCCCTATGACCATAGGGTAAGTCCACTAAGTCCCACACATCTTGAAGCACAAATTGCGACAACTCCTCTTGCAGGGCTTCAATCCAACTTGGATCCTTCATTGCTTCATAAGCCTTCTTTGGTTCTATCTGTGATAAGAAACAAGAAAATAAACCAAAGTTAGGATCATTAATTGGGGATCCTTGAGATTTTGATTTTCTGGAATACTGGATGATGGGTGATTTTGGACTTTGCAGTCCTGCAGCCTTGCTTTGTTTTCTTGTGATCATGGGTGAAGATATGTCTCCAATCACCAAACTGGGAGGGTGATTCTTCTAAGTTCTGGTTGGGAGTAGGGGTTCTTCAGAAAGATGAACTCCAAGATTTGAATCTGCTTGATCAATCTGGTGCTCCCCCTCAAACTGAGCTTCTCCTGAATGTTCAATTTGCCCCTGACTTGAAGCTTCAGCATCTGGTGATGATTCTTCTTCTTGAACGTCTGACTTGTCTGAATCTGTAGGTAACTTGTCCTCTTCTTTAGGTGTCACAAACTCTGGTGGATCAATGGAGGGTATTGGAAACATCACAAACTGAGGTGATGTGTCCTTATCCTTTTCTTGAGAATCACCTATGTTCACTGCATCACTCATCTTTAAACTGTTAGTAAGTGAATCAATGTCAAACAACCAATCAGGCCCACTTCAAGAAAGATTTGGAGTGTTCTCATTGCATTTAACATTGTCACTTTCCTCAATAATCCTAGAAGATGAATTAAATACTCTATATCCCTTAATCTGAATTGAGTATCCAACAAGAAAACCATCATCAACATTGCTATCAAACTTGCCTAAGTGAGATTTAGTATTGAGAATGGTGCAAGGACATCCAAATGGTTTTAGAAAACCTATAAAAGGTTTCTTGTTTTTGAAAAGTTCATATGGTGTCTTGCCTTTGGATTTGACAACTAAAACCCTGTTTTGCACATAGCATGCAGTATTAACTGCCTCTGCCCAAAAAGTAATTGGAAGTTTAGAATCAGCTAACAAGGATCTAGCAGCCTCAATCAGTGTCCTATTTCTCCTCTCAGCAACACCATTCTGTTGAGGAGTTCTAGGAGCATTGTATTGTCTCTCAATGCCTTTCTCATCACAAAAGCTATTTAACTTAAAGTTCTTAAATTCAGTACCATTGTCTGATCTGATGATCTTGACCTTTAGATTTGCCTGGTTCTCAATTCTTATTACAAAGGATTTGATCAGTCCACTTGTCTCATCCTTAGTTCTAAGAAAATAGACCCAAGTAAATCTAGAGTAATCGTCAACAATAACCAAACAATAAGATTTCTTGCCAATACTCATCACATTGGTTGGGCCAAAGAGATCCATATGCAACAAATGAAGAGGAACTGAAATTGTGTTTATTTCTTTGGACTTATGCGAAGATCTGTGTTGTTTTCCTTTCAGACAAGCGATACAGTTATCATCACATGAAAACTCCTTTTGTGGTAAACCTCTTACAAGGTTATTTTTGACAAGTTTATTCATGGTTTTAAAGTTCATGTGACACATTCTTCTGTGCCAAAGTGAAGATTCAGTAGAAGATGCTTTTGAGAATAAACAATTTAAGGATGAGTTCAAGAGAATATCTTCTAAGTCCAAACAATAAACATTGTCTCTCCTTGGAGTTCTCAATAGTATCATACTCTCATCAACTATCTTGAATCCAGGAGCTAGAAAGATGCATTCAGTATCATTAAATAATATACTATGCTTTTTGTCACAAACCTGTGATACACTTAACAGGTTGTACTTTAACTGCTCAACATAGTAAACATCATCAAAGGTCATTTTTCCTTTAGAAACCATACCTTTGCCACTGATCTTACCTCCCTGCTGATTATCTCCAAAGGCAACAAGTCCACCATTAAGAGTCTTGAAACACTTAAGGCAAGATTTGTTCCCTGTCATGTGCCTAGAGCAACCACTGTCAACATGCCACAAGCTATCCTTCTTCTGTTGGTTGCCCAGCACATAAGGTAAATCAATTAGTTTTTATTGGGAACCCAAGCCGAAATGGTCTTGGGCTTCCCATTAGCATCAAAGTATTTGAATTCTACCAACTTAGTCTTGAGAACATTGGGGATCTGAACTTCTTGGTTTGAAAACCTTGTCACAATAATGGGTTTTCCATGAGCAGCAGTAACAGACTTACCAGTAGTAACTGTCTTTGCAGCAGTAACATGCTTTTAAGCATTAACAGTCTTTCCAGCAGTATTTTGCTTTACAGCAGTAACATGCTTTGCAGCAGTAACTTGTTGAGCAGCAGTAACTTGCTGAGCAGCAGTAACATGCTTTGCAGCAGTAACTTGCTGAGCAGCAGTAACTGTTGCTTCTGCTTTAGGAATCCATTTTTGGACAATTTTCAAGACTTTCATTTCAACCTTTTGATTTTGAATTTTTCTTTTTGGTTGAAAGTCTTTCCTAGAAATATGAGATTTTGGAGTATACGGATTGTTCCTCTTTAACCTCACATTCTTGTTCAGATGTTGTTTCCTATGAAAAGAAGAGTTATATGTTGGAATCCATGGTTTTTGAAAATTCACTCTTCTGTTCATAGGATTGAAATAACAATCTTTGGCCAGATGATTCAGTTTGCAACAAATGAAACATGGTTTTGGCCTACTGATCTTGCTTAGGTCAACTCCATGAGTCTGGGCCCATTGATTATTCCAATTTCTCTGATTTCCCCTAACTTTGATGTTGTCATCCTGTGTAGAAGTACTAGGATCAATCACAGTTCTTTGTGTATAGTGGACAACCTTTTCCTTTCCCTTCCTAGGCTTTTCTACACTCTTACTTTTAACAAAAGGCATACCCCCTCTTTCATTAGTCAAGATCTGGTTTTCTAAGGGAATATCCTTTTCTTTTGCAACACCTTCATTCCCCTCAGTCACATCCTCTGCCATTCCCTCAATAGGATCTACATCAGCTACTCCTCTTTTTAATTCTTTCCTATCAATCCTATCCAAGAGGTCAGAGGTAGGAGGTATGTAAGTGTTGTTATATGGTGGAGGAGTGCTATGATATCCTATACCTCTCTTCTCATCATCATGAATCTGGGCTCTAAGGATCTCATCCAAGGTCTTAGAGGACTTTGAAAATTTATCTAAATTATCCGTTGCCTCCTCTAATTCACATCTCACCTTTTCTATCTCCTCCCTATACTTAGCTAGCTTGATTTCATACTCTTTCTTCTCCCACTTCCAATAATTGTGATCATATTCAAACTGAAGTTCATTGGCTTTATAAGCTTTAATCTGTTCTTCAAAGTTTTCAATGATCACATTATACTCCCTCCTCTCTTTCTCCATCCTCTTTAAATTGTCACACATGTCCTGATTATGATCCCTGTACTTCTTAACAGTCTCAAGACAAGATTTAGAACAGAGTTGAGAAGATACCTGAGTGGGAATTTCTGAATTGGATGATTCTTCAATTTCTGCCATCAATGCCTGATTCTGAGCAGCTTCATCTGCTTGATCACTCCAATCAAATCCCATACCTTCTTGAGACACCAATGCTTGGGAAGATCCACCATTGTTGTTTCTGGATGGTTGAGATTTGTTGTTGTTGAAGTTGTTTCCTCTCTGACTGGTAGCTTCAGCCTTGCATTCTCTGGCAAAGTGTCCCAAGTCATTGCATCTGTAGCACCTGACTTTGGACTTATCAAAACCAGCTTTGTCATCTCTCCTCAGATCAAAGTTGTTCCTTCCTGTTCTTCTGATGAATCTCTTGATTCTCATAGTCAACATGGCCATTTGCCACTTAAGATCCATCCTTTCAAGGTCATCAGGATTGATCTACTCTAAATCATCATTGATCAATGATGACTTCACATGACTAGCCAAAAATGCTTCTAGAAGAGCATCTCCATTGCTATCACTTGTGGAAGATGAATGAACATTCCCAGGAGTGACAGATTCACCAGCAGCAGTAAAACTGGCAGCAGTATCTGATAATAAAGCAGCATTATGAGTATATCCAGAAGGCTTCTTCTTTGCTTCAACTTCAGCTTCAAAAGACTCTGAGATCATTGTAGAGATCATCAACCTCCTTGTCTTCTAGATCATCATGCTGCCTGAATGAGACAGTGTAAATAGTCCATTCCTCACCAAGTGATCTGAGAAATTTTCTGTTTATGTCATCATTCTCCATCTTAACTCCCATAGTAGCCAGTTCACCAACAAGCTTATTAAATCTATCAAAAGTTTGAGTCATGGACTCATTCTTTGAAGATTTAAAGTTCTCATACTGTTGTTTGAGAATATCCTTTTGATTCCTCTTTGTGCTTTTGGTTCCTGAGAATCTTTTCTCCAAAGCATTCCAAAACGCATGAGCATCAGCACAGTTGCAGAATTGATGTTGGTATTCATTGGGTATTGCCAAAAGTAAAGTACTTAAGGCCTTCATCTCAATCTGTCTTTGCTTCCTCTCTCCATCAGTCTTAGGAGGAGGCCTAACTCCTTCTGATCCAGAAGGTCTGTGAGTCCAAAATACAGAAGA
Organism: Carthamus tinctorius; assembly: GCA_001633085.1. NCBI lineage: Eukaryota > Viridiplantae > Streptophyta > Magnoliopsida > Asterales > Asteraceae > Carthamus > Carthamus tinctorius. The sequence continues at coordinate 11,147 of LUCG01149642.1, forward strand.
GATGATGTCTAGATACAGATAATGAACCACATACAAGTGTAAGAGAGAAAGATTAAGCAAACAAGATCTGAGAAATCAAGAACAGAGGAGATGAGTTGCTTACCTAACATACACTGAAGGGATGGGTTCAGAAGAAAATGGATGTATTGATCAAGATAATATCTGCATTGAAATATCAAGGCCCAAACTCCTTTATATATAAGGAGTTTGGCAAAACACAAGTTACCCCCTTGGGGTTTACAAGGAAGTACAAAAGAAACTTAAACTATAAAGAAAGTTACAGAAATGGAACTAAACTATTACAAGTACTAGAAACGTAAATACAAGAATTATGAAGTAACATAAAGGGCCCCCTGACTTCTATACAACATAAGTCGAGGTCTAACAATCTCCCCCTTTGGAGAGAAGTCAGCGGGGCTGTTGGGGTAAGGAGTACTCAGGTGGAGTCTGCAGCAGGGGCTCCCAGGTAGAAAGCTGCAAGTAAGTCTCCCAGTCGGTCACAGATCTTCTCCACAGTCGTAGAGACATCTCAACACGCCTTAGTGCAAGGCGGTCCTTCAGCTTCTCTTCAATCTTCTGAATGGCATCCTTGACCTTGTGAACTCCTTCCCTGAACTTTGTCGGAAACTCATTGTCCGACAGACGATGAAGTAGACCACTGCGAACAAACAGTAGAGTCCCGTCGGAGAAATGTGCAAGCTCAGAAAGGCGCATGAATCTCCTCTCACCCTTCCGGTTCATGTAGATAACGCCTTCAGG
>LUCG01149755.1:0-17042 GCA_001633085.1 Carthamus tinctorius
AATCAAATTAATAAAAGTACTAATAAATAATTAAAAAAAACTATTAAAAGACTAAAATACCTCTGTACATAACCCATTTAACAGAAAGTTTTAACAGAGTTAAACATTATGGACCTAAAACATTATAAAGTGTAAACCACAGATACCAAATACGTAAATATTTTAAAAATGGACCCAGAATGTTAAAACCGTCAAACCACAGGGACCAAAAATGTAATTAACTCTAAACATTATTACAAATGTTTTGGAGGAAACCATACGTAAAGGAAATTTGAAGAGTCAATAGAGAGAGAGTTATACGGGGGTGCATGTAATGTGTAAATTCAACGTCATTGAATCCTCAAAATTGGGAACTACTGATTGCTGATTTGGAGGTCCTAATTTCCCTTTGGAATTTTCCCAATTTCTCACTTTTCTTCAATCTTCTTCTCCCATTCTCCTTGTGTAATTAATTCTTCAATTTCGTCAACAAAGGTATCATTTCTCCATTCTTTCTGATCTTGTTTCCATTACTTTCTGTTAAGTTTTTCCACATTGTTGAGTTATACCATCGATTTTGAGGATGCAATTCGAATTCGTTATTGTAAATGTGTTCTATTAAGATTTTGTTGTTGTGCTTCTTTCAATTGCAGGTTTATTCTAATTTGAAAACGTATACGTTTGAATCGCATGATGCCTAATACCAAAACTCAGAATGAAAAACAACAATGCTGATTCCAAAATGAACATAGTTGATTCGGGAAACAACCATTGTGAATTCAAAAATAACGCTGATGCTGATGCTGCTTCTCATGTATGAATTGTCATCATAACTAGTAGATATCTGTAGATTGTTTGGAATACATAAGGGATGAGTCCAGATAGTTTAACAATAAGTTGATTTTACTGTGTGTCTTATTTAGGGAGATGGTGGTGGTGGTGGTGATAATATGCCACCTTCTTCTACAGGAGGTCAACTGTTGGAGAGACTACATTCTCATAATGGCAAAGTATGTCTTTTATTATGCTTTGTTTAATTTCGGCTTAATTTTCGGCATAAACTTGCTCCAAGTAGGATATTTGATCATATCACTATGCTAGTCTATGATTTGTTTACTTTTTCTACTTCAAATGTGTAGAAGAATTTATGATCCATATTGATTTCCTTCTAAATTTCAATTCTTTTAAGGTTTCTGCATTCCCTTAAAGGGAAAACAATTATCACATATATGATGCTCATGTATAATGTATTATATGACTGGAGAAAAAGACCATTTACATTTGACTGATGCGGCTTGATGGGATAGAATCTGTTTGAATTTAACTGAGAAAAGTGCATAATCAAAATTCATCTGTATAATGTTAAAGTAACCACTCACTTTTTTTCTCATATGGGTGTATGGATTCCTTAACCTGTATGGTATTTTTAGTCATTATTTTTAAGATGTAAAAGTATTCAAAGCTCAATTATCTGTAATTGATGGTTTGCAGGTGTACAAGAGTGGCCCATTATTTTTGTCATCAAAAGGTGTGTTATTTTCATTGTTCATTGCTTATACACTTGGGAAGTAAAGCAAGTTTTGCATTGTTTCTCTTTCTCATGGGTGTGCTATTTCCATGATGTTATTATGAAGAATCAAAGTGTTCTTGAGCCCATGTCTTTGGTAGAGCTTGCTGCTACATTGTCTCTATTTGACCCTTAAAATTTGGGTTTGTGATTCTTTTTTTAGTTTGCCTAAAGGTAGTGGTTTGTCTTTATTCGCTTTCTTGATAATCTTTATCTTTATCTGATGCATGTTCTGGTTTGACAAGATATATAGTAAAAAAGATATAAATCTCTCAATAAATGAATCTTTAGCATTCCTACTTCATAACTGTGCCCTTGTAGTTATCTGATGTTCACTCTTCATTACAAGTCCTTTTTTGGCAAATTTTGTTTAACTGTAAACCATTTAGAATCTATGTTTTTTAGAAGAAACTTCCAATTATTCTGGTCCCTGCAGTTTCATATTACTTGGCATTTATGCAATCTACATGCATGGTTTGCTTCTCGTAAGTCTCTATTATACACATCTTATACAGGGATTGGCTGGACTTCTTGGAAGAAAAGATGGTTTATTCTAACAGAAAACTCATTGGTCTTCTATCGAAGTGATCCAGTAAGTTGCATTTGTTTAATGGGATTGTCCTCTTTTTGGTTCTGATTTTTGTTCTTTGCTTTATCATGTAGAGTTTTATTATCTATCAATTTGGTTCATTTAGGAACTCTATCTTGAAATGACGTATATCATGGAGAGGTTACTTCCTAAGAATGTAGTCCATGGTAAATGTGTAACCTTAGTGATCCAATACTCCCAAAGAATACACTCATTTGATGTAACAGTACCTTTAGAGCATAACTTCTTAAGTTTTATGTATTTATGTATTTTGTTGTTTTATATTTTGAGGCTTATGCCTCGACCGTCTCAGGGCTTACGCCTCACGTACCTTGTAGGAAAACACCTCGAGGCTCGTTTCCGTTTTTTAAAAACAAGTTGTGGGGACATTCTGAACCACGTTACTTCACTAGTGCCATCAGCAAGTCTCTATATACACGTTCAGTGGAGGATCTTTACACCACAAATTGTGTCTTTGATTGCCAGGAAATGACAGAGGGGCCTATGAACATGCAGTAGCTAGAAACAAATCTATGGGATTTTTTTGCGGCCACTCCATCCCATTACTGTCACAAAAGGCAGTAAGCTGCATGTCAATGGAAGAGGGAAATAAGAGACCTCCAACAGGAGACATCTTTGCATAGTGCATTGTGCATGTGAGAGATTTCATGTGAGCTATTGTACAAACTCACAGAGTTTGAGCTGAATACAATTGATCAGATCTGCTCATTTTCAAAAAGTTTATCAACCATTTTTCTGTAGAAACATGGATCTTCCAAGGGCTGACTGTATTTTAGTGCTAATTCGTTGTTACGGTCTAAGAGAGTAGTCGCAGGTTTGAAATTTAGGACAACCCACTTTATTCAACAATTCTTAAGCATATTTTTTTGAACTCATAGTGATTCAAAAAGTGGTTATGAATTTGATTTCAAGATAATAGTCGAGAACACGGACATCTTTGATGATAAATTGATGATGGACAAGGTCTTTATCTTAATGAACATTGAGATTTTAGACCCTGCAAGAAGACCATCATCCACAGATTAGTAATGGAAAAAATCAGGGCTCTTATGCTTGTGCATGGAGAATTGTTCAGCATAGCTTTCTGAGAAGCCATGATTCTTGAGAAAGGATAGTATTGCCTATTTGCTTGTTTAAGGCCATATAGAGACTTCTTGAGTTTGCAAAGTTTGTTAGTAGAGACGGTAGCTTCATAGCTTTGCTGAAAGGTCATGTAAATTTCTTTATTGAGATTCCCTTGTAAGAATGCATCGTTAAGAGTGTGATGAAAGAGCTAGTAATGCCCGAGCGCCCCAAACATTGACCATTATGGCAACAAGGGAAAATGTTTCGTTTATTCATTGCCTTTCATTTCGTAAAACCTTTTGTAACGAGTCAAGGTTTGAATCTGGTCAATGGATTGCAATGTGTTATATTCTATTAGACCCTTTATGGCCAATAGGGGTTTTGTAGGAGGATATGTTAGTTCCCATGTATTGTTTGCCTCCAAGGATTTGATTTCATTGTCCATAGCTACCATCCATTTGTTGTTTTTAATGTTTTTAGTGTTTAGTGTTGGTTTATTGACACTAAACAAAATGTTGAGTACGAGGTGAGAGAAGAGAATAATCAATGAAATGAGTATGATGATTGTGATGAATTGAATTGAGAAATATTACATTAATAATCTTGCAGCTGAACAGGTAGTCTCCTATATCCGATAGCGTGTCTAAGAGATGGGTTAGCTACGAGAGTGCTTGTAGGATGGATTTTCGAAGAAGTGGACAGGTTGAAGATGAGATTAGGAGAATAAATTTGGTAGGGAGGTACTGAAAGAGTGGACTAGACAGTGTGGAGGAGACATGTGATAGATAGTGGTAATGGAGAGTAATCGAGCCCCTTGTCTATGGCTTCTACATTGCCATCTATCTAATACAAACATTGCCATCTATTTATACAAGTTACAAAAAGAATCCTGAATTCCTGATGCAATTAGGAAAAATCTATGGAATCCTAATGTAGATCTACAAAATCCCTAAAGATAAACATTAATATATGGGGAATAGGCTAAGGATTGTGTGAGAAGTTGAGTTAATGGTGAGAAGCGTGAGAAGTGGATTTTAGCCATTGATCTCTTTTAATCTCATGCCCTCCCATGAGTTGCACTTTAAAAAGGAATTGATCCGGTGCATCTCAGTGCATCTTATCTTGGTGCATCGCGCTCTAATGTGCATCCATTTCTGGTTGATAATCACTTCTAACACTTCTCACCAAATATAACACTTCTCACCGGAATCCAACCCATGGGGAATAAATCCCATATTTATATTTTATCAAGTGGTCATGTGATGAGGGGAGATGGGAGTGTGGTGTTGTTGGAGGGGTTGGCAAAGGGGTGAGAAACTTTTTGTAACATAGATGGTGTTCGGTTTAATGTATATGATGGATGGTTGTATGAGTTGTGGGGATTGAAGTCCGTGGTTGTTGATGGTGGTGTGGTTGCAAAAGGACTTTCTTTTACAATACCATGTTTTTTTTAATGCCACTTTGATCATTCTTTAATCTTTTGTAGCTTCCATTTTCAAATATTAATGCTTCTTAAAAGCTTCACTTTTTGGTATCTGCATACTTTTGTCTTGCAGTGATCTAACGCAAGACTTGTCTTTTGAAAGTAATGATTTATCCTAAAATGTTTCTCTACATGACACTTCTATATTACATTAGTAGGATACTAGTTCAAGTTCTTCCAATAAAAGATCATGTTCCGTGCATCTGTTCTTATGTATGAACTTTTCTGTTGGTTATTTGATGATTAAAGATGTATCTTTTATTAATATGCAGTATATACTAGCTACTGTTTTCCAAAGCCGTATTCATATTGGAGATCTTTGCTGTATTTTTTTATGCTGGATTTTACTGTTTCCAGCAGAAGCAAAATGCACAAAAATATCAGCAGACTTCTTCAAGAATTTGGTTATTTTCATGAATTTGCTAGTCTTCATTTTTATGTAATACTGAAGATTCATTAATTGTCTGATATGTCAATATTCAGAATGCAACACCTCAAAAGGGGGGTGACTCGAATCTGACCCTTGGTGGCATAGATCTCAACAGTTCAGCCAGGTTTGCTTGCTTATTCGTGTCCATGGCTCACATCATCTATTCTTAAACAGCTACTTAAGTGATATAGTTATTAGTAGTGATCTGTTTCTGTATGTTTCAGTGTTGTAGTGAAAGCAGACAAGAAGATTTTGACGTTGCTATTCCCTGTTGGTCGTGATGGGAGAGCGTTTACTCTTAAGGTGCTCTTTTCATCAAAGTTGTAACATTGATCCTCCCTCTTTTTACATCAACTTCCTACCATAATTTAATCTCTTGATTAAAAAGCAAATAATGTTTTATATTTCATAAACAATAGTAAGCTATGCGACTTCTGAGTGTAGTATTTATTCATGGTAAAATATTTCTTTTTATGTTCGTTCATTTTCATATATAGGGTGAGAAGAGAGTCCAGTTTGATATTTTCTAGTGATCTCTCACTTTAGCTATAAATGGTTATAACTCTTTATATGGTTTGGAGGAACTGGACAGCTTCTACATTCTGCTGCTAATTGGCTATTATTATTTTTGTTATTTAGGCCGAAACAACGGAGGACTTATTTGAGTGGAAGGATGCATTGGAGGCAGCTCTGGCAAATGCACCAAATGCATGTCCAGCGCCGGGCCAAAACGGATTATCAAAAAATGATAAGGGTGATACTGCTGATGGCTCTCAAGAACAGTGTATGCTTCTTAATTCTTTAGAATGGTTATTTGTCAACGTGATACTGCTGATGCTTCTCGTTTGCACACATGTAGATGACTTTGCTTGCTTTTTTTGTTTTTTATCCAACAGCAAAAGACCAACCACCACCAGCAAAATCAGCTGTACTTGGCCGACCCATCTTACTTGCATTGGAAGATATAGATGGAACTCCATCTTTTTTAGAGAAAGCCCTTTGTTACGTGGAAGACTATGGTTAGATTCTGGCTTTTACTTAATCTTTACAAGCTCATTTACCCCATTTTTAAATAAAAGAAAGTTACTTGTACCGGTATCCAGTGCCCTTATCTTTCACCTCCGTTTATCTATCTTGAACATTTCTGTCAAATGGGTTGCAAAGCATTTTCAAGATTCAAAGACATCATATGCTTTCCAAAGCTCCAAGATGCATGGTAGTTGATGAAATTTGTGGGCTATTTTGAAAAGTTAGTCAGCTTTTCACTTTCAGTGTTATTGTGACTTGTTCATCAGATGGTAGCTCATTTTATATGTTCTCTTGGTATATATGATCTAAAGAGCAATAAGGTTTAGGATTTTCAATCAAGCATACAATCTATATTCCAATCGTAATCGTTTGTAAAGAAAATTGCAATGTTAATATTTTGTGTATATGAATGCACCTTGATTGGTAATGGTGTGCATCAGTTGATCCCATGAACCTGTTCTTGTGGCTGTTAGATATGTTGAAGATTTTACCATTTTTTGCTGCTGAGATATGTATAAAACTATAAATTATCATATATGTTGTGTGGAATTAGAATTTAATTCTAGCATCCAATTGGGTTTTATCTGTTGTAATTGAGGCAATATCTTATTGAAGCATTACAAAGTTGACTTGTGGTTGGTGTTATTCTCTTTAAGTTAATTTAGTTTCTGTTAAGTTGAATTTATTTTGTGATTCTGATCAAAGGATGGGGCATGTTTCAGGAGTGAGAGTAGAAGGAATCTTGCGGCAGGCTGCAGATGTTGATGATGTTGAGCGTCGAATTCGAGAATATGAACAGGGTAAATAATTTGGATCCACTTGCAATGCAATCAATAATTATCTTCTAACAATTTAGTTAAACCTAGTTTTCATTTAACATTCTAAGATAATAAATTTATTATTACCAAGGCCTCTTGATGGAGTTAGATAAGACAGTCTACCAAGGGTTTCTACCTTAAAAGGAGTTTTCTAATCCAGACTCCCCTTACGGGGGATATGGATAGGTGTATATGAGTAAGCAATGGGGTCCAGAGGAGAGGGGTATGAAATGATGTGAGTAAGAAATGGGTATGAGGGTAGGAGCGGGTAGGGATAGCAACACCCTTACATAAAATGTGAAAGGGTCCTCTCTTTTAATTATGTAGCAGAATGATGGAATCTAGACAAAGCATTATTATCTTGATTTCTAGTATACATGCAACAAAACCATAACAAACAGTTATGTGAATCTTAGAAGATTGGTATCATACTGTATGTGAGAATCACCAGTTTTTTTTTCTCTTCAACTGTTGATAATATCAGAAAGATTAATGGCTATATGATTTAGGAAGCCTTCTCTCTTTAAAGTTAATGGCTATATGATTTAGGAAGCCTTCTCTCTTTAAAAAGTTAATGGCTATATGATTTAAGAAGCGCCTTCTCTCTTTAAAAGTTGCATGTAAGGGAGAACTAAAATGTGATCTGTTACAGGGAAAATGGAGTTCACTACAGATGAAGATGGGCATGTTATAGGAGACTGTATCAAGGTTTGTTATATAAGTAAATTATGTATGTTGACAATTTATTTTAGTGCATATTTTTAAATTTTTGTTGTAATCTAGCTATTGTTTTTTACGATACTGTTGCAGTATGTTCTGCGTGAGATGCCATCACCCCCAGTCCCAGCATCCTGCTGTGCTGCTTTGCTAGAAGCATATCGTAAGTTATTTATACCACTTTTACATTATAAACTTACCTAAATGCCATTTATCAAAATTCTCAATATCCTTTGTTACGTCTAAAGCATCCTCATAAGATTCTTCACACCAATCCTGTTTTGAGGTTCACATTAATAATAGATGATTTTATTTCGTTTCGTTATTCATTCTACTTGTTTGTTTTTTGACTCATTGTGCATGCAAATAATATGATTTTCCCCTTTCGCTCTTTTTTCTACAACTCTCAATTATGATTTGAATCATCTTTTTCTTTTGTAATATCTTGACTTGTAGTTGTTCTATTTTTTTTCTTTGCTAATGAGCTCATTTGCTTCATTTATCTTTTCACCTCTTGTTATTGATATTATAGTTCTTTCATGAAACATCTTTTCTTTCCTCAAGAATGTTGCACTTTGACTATTGCAATTGACCGTGCTCACTAGCAGATCACAACAGCATTAAATTACAATTTGGATTAAATTTTAACCATAATCTTGCTCTTTATGCAAATTAATTAACTCATCAGGTACCCTGGCCACTTAAACTATTTCTAAACTCTACATGTATATTCTGCAAAAGCAACTGACTTTCTATAATTTTTTAAAATCAATCTAATATTCACTTGTGTTCAAGCCATTACATGGTTAGGTCTGTCCACTTATATTTGTGCTGATTCCTAACATCTCTTTCTCTCTATATATATGTATATGTACATCCAAACAAAAATCTAAAAGTTGGTTATTGAAATGATTTAACCGTCTTCCATATTTTCTCTTGCTCAACTATAAATTTTCGGTTGTTCACTTTTCTTTTTTCATTTGTGTCTGGCATTTAGAATAGGATCCTCTCATCATGATCCTTATAGTTTCTCTTGACTTTCTAATATTTTTCCTGTAGTTTATCTATAACAAGGATGTAGATTCAATTTCTGTCATGTTTGTAGTTGCAAGCTTTATTTTTGTCATGTATTTTCTTTTTTCTCTTTCAGACTTTTACCAGCTTCCTCCATCAGTAGCGCCTCACAAATATACGTGTGTTTCTGCTTATTTTTATATCTCTAAACAATTTGTACTTGGCAAATTCCTGTACTGGTTTGAGTACATCGTAACTACTTCGAAACCTTTTCCTTGCAATGGCATTTTATGTCACATGGGTATGTTCCTAGAAATCTTTTTGTATCAAGTTTTCCCCGATCTTGATTTTTATGGTGATTAGGAGTGTCAAAAAACCTGTTTGATAGTTACTCTTCTGCTTTGATTTGCTTGATTTTTAGTTACTGTTGTGTATTTTTCTAATATAGCCGATAGTAATGAGCAACTCTTTGCATATGGTTAGGATCCGATCGGGTCACTAGAGTCGGTGCCATACGTGCAGCTATTTGCGACACATTCCCAGAACCAAATCGCCGTTTATTACAGAGGTAATCAAAAACATCACAATGGGAATTCCACATTGCATGCTTTTTTCTTCGTAGCTAGTTTGAGCAAGAAACATCTGAGAAATCCTTACAGTTTTATGTCTGTAAATATTCCATTTCTTGTAGTTCTCATTTAAGATACATTTTTGATACTCTTACTGCTTCAAATGTTTTTAGGATATTGATCATGATGGAAGCTGTTGCTGAGAACAAGGCTGTGAACCGAATGAGTGTTTCAGCCGTTGCAGCTTGCATGTCACCATTACTTCTTCGACCCCTTTTGGCTGGTGAAGTTGATCTTGGAAAGGGACCAGAAATGGGTGGTGATGGGTCTGTCCAACTTCTACAAGCAGCAGCAGCAGCTAATCATGCTCAAGCAATTGTTATCATCTTGATAGAGGAATACGATAAAATATTCGGGGTACGCTCTAAAAGTTTATATTTTTGCCGATATATTCGATTTTAGGAAGCTTACCACAAAGAAAAATGTAGTACACCATTTGATCTTATTATGGTTTTGAGATGAAAATAAAGTAAAATATTTGCAGGAAGAAGACATGTTAAGTGATCTATACTCTGACTCAGATGATTATGGAAGTGAGAGCGAAGATCTTAGTGATGAGTACTATGAAGATGATGATTACTATGATGACGATGAGGATGCTGAAAATGGTGCATCTGAGGATTCTTGCTCATATGAAGAAGATTCAGAACATAGATCAAGTATTAGTTGTAGTGAGAGTGGAGATAGTCCTCGAGATCACACCAAGGTTGGATTTTTCCACATTTTAATATCGGTCTGCAAACAACTTTACATAGTTTTCCACATATCATTTTATTATTTCTTAATGTTTACATAATGTTTTGTAATTGCAGGGTTTCATTAGCACAAATCCCTTTGACGATGAAGATAATTTAGAGGTTAGTAATCACATTCCAAAACAGCTTAATACCCATTTTCAAATAGCAAATGAATGAGTCTGTTTGTTGATGTTAATATATTCACAGGTTGAAGAATTAATTACTAGGAAACACCCTATTCGTCGACGATCTAGTGTAAGTACATATGTCCTAGAAGCAAAAAGAAAAGGAAAAACCATTTTTGGGTTTTGAATTATTTGGCATCTTTAATACTTGAACTTCTTTCAAGTGCAGTTAAAGAAATCGTCGCCATTGGCAAGCATTGACTTTGTAAACGAACAACAGTAAGCAACACTCCAATTAATTATCCCAATACTTGATAGTTATTTGTTGATGTTATTATATTCTGATTTTCTTTCTGTTATCAGGGCTGAAATTTTAAGGCTTGAGGCCATTAAAATTAAACTGAAAGATATGATTGATAAAGAGGTAGTGACTTTCAGATTCTTGATCATTCTTCATTCAACAAAGAGTTAATTTTCATAGAATGCTGATTTCCACGATGGGTTTATAGGCAAGACGAAATGACATATTAAAAGAGGATTTGGTGAGCAAGAAGAAAGCTTTAGAGGCACGCCGTGTAGGTCTTCTGCAAGAGGTATTTACCAAACTGATGATTGCTGTCCCATTATTGGAGGAGTATTACCATTAGTTAACATGATTATAATCGTCTTTTTAGGTGTCAAAATTAGAGGAAGAGTTGCAGAAATCACAAGGAGCTGTAGCATTATCAGCCACTAGCAATGAAAAAGTCTGTTATCTTAATTCTCTAATCTTAAATGAGTTCTGAATTTATGAATTAAATCATTAACTTGTGGATGCTCCAAAGACAAATGCAGATTCGGACAATATGGACCAAGCAGTGGCTGATGATCCTGGATTACAGCAAAATCAACAAAATTCTAATTATCAACAGCCAACATCTCCTGATCATGCAAAAGTGTAAGCATCATCTGATCTCTAAATTTTTTTTCAATCATATGCTTATTTGTGTCTTCTAATTCCCATTTGGAACCTAATCCGACATTGCCTTTAGCAATTAACGTTTTTATATAACAGGCCTCATTTGTATAGTGTAGCACGTGTAAATGAGACCGGATTTTTAGCTTCTATTAGTTGCCATTCACTGCTATCAAAATTCTTTAACATGTGTTTTTCTTTTAACTTTCTTTGGGTACAGAAAGGATAAAGAGAAGGATCGCGAATCTACAACCACTTCAAATAGGAGTAAGGTAATACCATAATATCAGCATCTTTATAAACATACTGTTTGTTTGTTCTTAAAATCTTAAAAAACTACCAAAACTTACCTGCCAACCATGTTAGTTTTTTAACTAGAAATCTTTTTTTTGTTTGTAACAGGACACACAAACTCTTGTAGCAAGGAATATGGTGATAATAAACATTAAATTCATTTTTCATTCAGTTTCCAACAAATTAACTCCAAGCTGGCATTCTGATTCAGATCGCAATATGAACAAGTCTACAAGCTCTAGAAAGCCCCATTCAAAGGGCGAGGTACATTCCTTTTCTCTATTCAACTTGTTTTTCTTTTTAAAAGCAAATCATAATCTGATTATTATTATCATCATTATGATGTAATGATGTTAAGGAGTATATATAATAGAGTTTTAGATGTCAAGGATGCATGTTTGTGTGTGGTTGGCAGGCAGCAAATCCAACTTCAGCGCTGTCGAAAATAACAAACAGGCTCAACTTTTTGAAAGAAAAACGCAATCAAATGACGGATGAACTGCAGTCGGAGAACAAAGATCATAGAAGTCATAAAACCCACAACAGAGGCAGTCGAAAATGGACGGATGACGAATCTAATGCCCAATCATCAGATAAAGGAAAAGAAGCTTCGAACCAGCAAAGGGAAGCTTCCGGAAGATCAGAAGATCAAGGAAGAACATTCTCCAGATGATCCATGGCAGCCACCAGGTTCTTTTCTTAATCTTTCACCTAATTTACTTTGCTTTTTCTGATAACTTACTTAGATGGGTTTCAGAAGCAAGTTTTCTTGAATTAAAAAAGAGGATTTGAAGGTCTTACAACTTGCAATATCAAAGAAAACCTGGAGAAGTTTGATGATGACAAACTGTTTTTAGGAGATTTTGTTAATTAGGGGATGTTTTTTTGGTGTAATTAGTATTGTTTTTTGTTTGCCAATGGATTGCTGATTTTGATGAGATTATAATAATGCAGTTCTTGTATCAAATCTTTATTGGTTTCTAAATCAACCCAATGGGAGTGGGGTAGTTTCCCTCAATGCAGTTAGTGTATCAAGAGGGTATTTGGGAGTGTGTTTCAAAAGCCCTTATTGACTTAAAACCAACATCAATATCAACAGTTGAGTATAAGCAGCCCATAAGCATAAAATCAGATTCAGATTCAAAATCAGATTTCAAAATCAGATTCAGATTTCTACATCAATATCAAAATCAGATTCAGCGATAAGTATGAATGAAGTTAGAATCTAAAGGAGTAAGTAGGATTGAAATCAGTGGCTAATTGAGTTGAATTGATATGAAAGGTTCTATATATTTATATTATTATAAGATAAAATATTGAGAGAAAGTGGGAGGAAGAAGAAGAGTGTTCGTATGATTTGATTGACTTTTTCGTGGTCAAATTAGTCGTTCAACATGGTCAAAATTTTTGAAGGATGTTTTTATTTGAGTTTGACTTTTAATAATAGTTATTTGGTTACTTTTAGAAATATAAAAAGTCTAAAGTTATTATGTTATTGATATTGCTTTCATTCCAATTCAACCTTGTCTATACGCAAAATCATGTACAGCATTTCCCCTTTTTATTTTCTTATTATTAATGGATGTTGTAAAATTTAATAAATGATTTAAAATTTGTTTCGTTAAGTTGCCTTTGTAAAGTTTGTGGATCGCGGACTGAGTCGGTACTCGTCTACGAGAGGTGCACTCGTATGCCTTTTGAGGCTTCCTCCTTGGAAATATTCTCGGCAGAACAAAACCTCTTTCTGTTGCGGAACACAAACCTACTTTAGATCCGCTAGAACATGTAGATCTATTAGACTACAAAGAAAGAAACTGGTAGCAAGAGAACTGTCTCTAAACCACTAAAGCACCTACTATATCAGGCCACGGGCGATGCAACTAGGCATGGTAGTCACCCGAGGATCCCAATCCTTGTCCTCATCCTCGTCCCCATTCCCGTCCATTCTCAATTGGGAAGAAGGGTTACCAACAGGAAATCAAGGATCTTCTTTGCTTGTTTGTATGAGATATTTTTAATTCAAATTGGTAAATATCGGATTCGTTTTAAAATGGTCTACATTTATATATAAAGATCTTTCCACAATTTTTTATAGAGCATCAAATATTTATATGTTAACAAAATTGCAACGGCATATATAATTGTTGTTCAATCAAATGCTTTCGATTATCAAGTATTTTTATGTAGAAAAAGTAAAACAAGTTAAGAAAATTGTATATAAGAAGAAAGGTCAAAATACAGTTTCTAAATCTTAAAGATATTAAATCTAATTCTTTGTAAATAACATATTTAATAATAACAATATAGTATATGTAGTATACGGGGAGGGGACAACATGGGGCGGGAACCACGTTACCCGTCCCCGTCCCCATTCCTAGTTTTAAACTTTCTGAGATCCTCAGTCCCCAGTTTTGTGGGCAATCCTCATCCCCATCGGAGTGGGTACACTAGGTTCCCCAATAGAACGCATTGTTATGCAAGTATTTTCCCATGAATGAGAATTGATTACATACCAAAATATATAAGAATTACAAAGGGGTCTAAACTAATATGTGCCATGGGCCACAATGCAAACTATACAAACGCCAGATACACTAGTATACATATGCACTAACATCCCCCCTCAGTTTGATTGGGAGGATTGTCTCGAACATTCAAACTGCGCCGAAAATCATTAAATAGAGACGATGAGAGGCCTTTCGTGAAGATATCGGCATACTGAGCTGAAGAGGGCACATGAAGGACTCGAACACGGCCTAAAGCAACCTGGTCACGAACAAAGTGAATATCAATCTCAATGCGCTTAGTTCGTTGATGTTGAACCGGGTTGGTGGCCATGTAAACTACACTAACGTTGTCACAATAAACTATTGTGGCCTTAGGGACAAGTGTGTGCAACTCACGTAATAAATTGCGCAACCAACAGGATTCCGCGACAGCATTCGCCACTCCTCTGTATTCTGCTTCAGCACTGGAGCGGGAGACCGTGTACTGTCGTTTGGAAGACCACGAGATAAGATTGTCTCCTAAGAAGACACAGTAACCCGACGTGGATCTCCGAGTAGTAGGACATCCCCCAAATCGGCATCTGAATAAGCAGTGAGATGCGCAGATGGGGAGGAGTAAATATGCAAGCCTGCATCTAAAGTGCCCTGAAGATATCGAAGTATGCGCTTAAGAACTGTAAAATGTTGCTCACGAGAATCATGCATATATAAACAAATCTGCTGAACAGCAAAAGCCAAACTTGGGCGCGTGAATGTGAGATACTATAAAGTGCCAGCTAGACTACAGTAAAGTGTGGGATCAGCAACAGAAGGTCTAGATGCATCGAGTTTAAGCTGCGCTTCAGCTGGTGTATGACATGGTTTTTAATTAGACATGTTAGCACGAGCAAGAATCTCCGATGCATATTTCCTCTGTGATAGGAATAGACCACTTCTGGTGCGCATGACCGAGATTCCATGGAAATAGTTCAGTGGGCCGAGATCTGACATGGCAAAGCTTCTACACAACAAGGAAATAATCTGCTGAAATAGCTGTTCAAAAGAAGCTGTGGGAATGATATCGTCAACATATAATAAAAGATAAGCCATAGAAGAGTCGTGACCATAGACAAATAGAGAGGTGTCAGAGCAAGAGCGAGTAAAGCCAATAGAGGAAGCAAATCGTTGAAACCACGCTCTCGGGCGTTGTTTAAGGCTGTAGAGTGACCGTCGCAAATGACATACGTAGCCCGGTTTGGATGGGTCATCAAAACCAGGCGGCTGATGAATGTAAACCGTTTCCTCTAACTCACCGTGTAAGAACACGTTTTTTACGTCCAGCTAATGAATGGGCCATCTACGAGAAACGGCAAGGCTTAAACCCGTGCGAATAGTAGTTGGTTTCACAATGGGACTAAAAGTCTCATGACAGTCGATGCCAGGCCGCTGACTTTTACCATTCGCGACAAGGAGAGCCTTGTAGCGATCTAGCGAACCATCTAATTTATATTTCTTTTTAAACAACCACATTGACCGAACAATATTAACCCCTAATGGTCGTAAAACAAGCTCCCAAGTTTCGTTATTATGAAGAGCCGAAAACTTGTCATGCATGGCCTTTTGCCAGTTCGGATCCTGAAGTGCCTGTAAGTGTGAGCGGGGGCAAAGGAGATTCCATGGTAGTGTGAAGGTTAAGACAATGAACGGGCTTAGAAATGTCAACACGGGAACGAGTGACCATAGGATGTGTAGGGGGCGGTGTAGGTGCAGAGACAATGGGTGAGGTTGGCGGAGGTTGTGTGGGGGCTACGGGTTGGTTCGTGGGCTGATTTTTGACAACAATGGGCGGTGAGGAAGTGAGAAGTCGACGAGAGAAAGAAGAAGGGGCATTTTCCTCGTCGAGAAAGTTATAAGATGGTACATGTTGAGGAGTCATCGAACCGAACGGAAAAATAGACTCATCAAGACCACGTGTCGAGAGATAATAATTTTTCGTGATGAAAGGTCAAGACAGCGAAAACCACGGTGTTGTGAAGGATAACCGAGGAAGACGCATGGAGTGGTGTGTGGAGCTAGTTTGTGTGGTGGAAAAAGATAAGGGTAGCAAGGACATCCGAAGACACGTAGATGGGAGAATGAAGGATGCTTCTGATAACGAAAGTAGGGGTTGTCGTTTTTTATAACGGTAGAGGGCAAAAGGTTAAGAAGGTGACACGCCATATGGAGAGCCTCTACCCAATAGGTGGGAGGCAAGTGAGCGTGAAAAAGGAGGGTGCGGATCACATTATTAATGGAGCGGATCATGCGTTCCGATTTTCCGTTTTGTTGAGACGTTTGAGGACAAGAAAAACGAACATTAATGCCATGGTTATTGAGAAAGGAGTGAAGAGTAGAGTTATCAAACTCTCCTCCATGATCACATTGAAAATTTTTAATTTCATGACCAAACTGGGTTTTAACATTGTTACGAAAATGAAGGAATTTGGAAAAAGCATCAGATTTTCTATGCAATGGATAAACCCATAAATAATGCGAATAGTGATCAAGAAAGATTATGTAATAATGCAAACCACTAGTACTCGTAATAGGCGAGGTCCATAAATCCGAATGTACTAAATCAAAAGGAGCATGGACAAGAGAGTCAGAAAGACTAAAAGGTAAACGAACATTCTAGCCAAGTTGACAAGAGTGGCATAAACTATGGTTTTTATGCTTATCGCACGAAATAAAATTATTGGAAATTAGAAAGCGAAAAACGGTATCATTAGGGTGACCGAGGCGTTGATGCCACAGTGATAAACTGGACATAGTGAGAACAAGCGTGGGGGAAGTGACGGGATAGAGATCACTCGTGCTGTCACATCTGAGAAGCGTTTGTCGAGTCCGGTAATCCTTCACAGAAAAGCCAAATTCATCAAATTCAATGGAACATTTATTTTGTTTGGTGAATTGACGTATAGAAATAAAATTTTTGATGATATCAGGTGTAATAAGGACATTGTGAAGGTGTAGAGGACGATATGGTTTAGGAATCTCAGTGTGCCCCGCAGACACTACAGGTATAGGAGAACCATCACCAACGAAGACCGGACGAGGTTGCCTAG
>LUCG01149801.1:0-15846 GCA_001633085.1 Carthamus tinctorius
TCGTACACAACAATTTACCCGGTAAGCTATTACCGGGTAAGAGTTGTCGATCTCACTTACCGAGTAAGACTTTTGGTTCATGCTATCGCTCTTACCGAATCATTAAGATTTCAGTCCTATTATGTCTACCATATTCGTATGATATATCCTAATATGTGTTGTTTAAAAAAAAATGTGATATATCTTAGTCACTTTGAAGAACTTAAGTCCTTTGATCATGTCTACCATATTAATTTTACTTGACTTTATATATCTAATATCTTAACTTTCGTAGAAGATGCCACAAAAGAGTGATGTGTCTTAATGGTTTATTCACATATATGTAGAATACAAATTGAGATCTTCAGAAATTCCCAAATCTCTTCATGCTTAAAAATAAGTTCCCAAATGAAATGAGATTTTTATATTTCGATTTTGAAGTTACATTTCAATTCAATCTCTTTTAAGACTGATATGATTTATATCTTGTCTTAATTGATTTGATATAAGTATGCATTTAACTTATCCAATTAATTATCAAATGTAGTTCAAAAGGAATTACATGGACTTTCATTTTGTTTTATTTATCTTCAAATGAAAATTTTTTAAATCTTAAAAACATGAAATAAATAATTATTGTAATACGATGGACCGATCAAATGAGATGCAGGGCCATTCCTAGGATTTTTGATGCCCTGTGCGAACATGCTTAAGGATGCTCATATGTCTACTTTCTAAGCAAATGAAATGGCGAATGACACAATTTTTGTAAAATATTTGGAATCTAGTCAAGCTATACGGCATACCTCTACGTCGATTTTTATTAATTAAAATAAAAATACAAAAGAGACATAAAAACCAAAACCTCAAATCATAAAACAAAAATTTCTTGAAGTAAAAAATATCGGTCAATTTTTCATATTCAATTTTCGCCAAAAATTACTTTCAACTGAAAATAGTATTGGTACACTAGAACGTCAATAATCTGCAACTTAAAAAGATCATGCTTATGTTCTTTCTAGTTTTCCTTTTTCCAAATTAAAATTAGTATTGTTACACTAGAACCTTTTCTTCGATAATCTACAACTTAAATAACAAAAAGAGATAATTAGTTTAACTAAATAAAATTCAAAACACCAAACACTAAAGTGATGTTGGTGAGCCAGTATTCTTTTTTTCCTCTTGATCTGGGCATACACAGAGCATTTGATGCTTAACTTTTAGGCCATTTTTGAAACCAAAATCAGTAAATCACTATAAAACATTTGTTTATAATTAAAACCAAGACCTAAATTATTAAACCGAAAAAGCTTAAATTAGTAGTATATGAAAATTTGATGCCCTCTGGCCTTTGATGCCCTGTGCGGTCGCACGGCCTGCACGTGCATAGGGCCGGGCCTGATTAGATGTGAATCCTATTAAAATGTTATGACTTTAATGCAATATGAACATGAGTTATCGAGATATATAAGAAAACTGAAGTACCATATTAGACCATGAGTTCTCCTTGCCAATGCTATCCAACACGGCAATGCCACATTAATGTTACATCAACTTTCCACTACCTTAACCAAAGCTACCCAAATCACAAGTTATAGGTTATCCAATCTTACCCACAATTTTATTTTATTAAATAATTAAATAAAGAAAAGAAAAGAAGAGAAAGATAGAGACAAAGAGGAGAGAGAAAAGAGTTGGAGGGGGGGGCCTGTTGCCGATCGGGTTCTGGAAATCGAACACCACCAAACCGATTTAGGCGAGGTGGTGTTCCCGAGCGAAGCCGACCAAGCCGAAGGGTTGCCGAAGGGTTCGGCAAACCCATAATGCATGTTCTTAGTGATCACTAGTATTGATTCACCATTCTTTTTTTTAAAGGGTGTCTGGGCGAAAGCCCAACTAATCTCCGGCAATTTTGGGGGCTAAACATGGCCCTACTTAAAATATTTATTCACCATTCTTCATCACAACATTTATTGTTTTTATAAAATTCAATATTCAAAATTCTATCTTATTAAGTGCTATAAAATGTTGTTTTATATCACATTATATAAAATAACATCCGATAAAAGAATATCATGACCGACAATAGAAACTAATAGTATCTAACAAAATCAAATTTCTATTTAAAACGAATAAAAAATCCAAAGATTATCGTTAAAAGTTGATGAAATCCAATAATTGATAGTTGAAAATGAGATCTTGGCACATGAGAAGATGTATTTTTCAAAATGTTGGCATGAATTTGCCCCCTTCAGAGATTCCAATCAAACTACTCTTGATACAAGTATAAATCATTAATTAATTTGATGTGTAAATTTAGAATAATTCTTTTTTAATAAATTACATATTTGGTATTTATGATTTATAGTATATTGTATTATTGGTCACTATTTTAAAATAATTATGGAAAAAGTCCTTGTGGTTTACATTATATTGCGTTGTTGGTCCTTAACTCTAACTCCGAGTGAAATTAGTCTGTTAAGCATAAGGACCAACAGTACAATATGGTGTAAAGCACATGAACCAACAGTGCAATATAATGTAAACCACAACGACCTTTTACATAATTATTTTAAAATAGGGACCGACAATACAATATAATATAAATCATGGGACCAAATATATAACTTACTCTTCATTTTCCCTGCAAAGGGCAAAACAAATAATTTTTATTAGATAGCCAAGTATGAGAAATGAACTAATTATTCGTGAATACTAAGGTTTAAACAAATTATTGGACACCATTTATTTGAATACGAGATAAACTAGAAACTATACCATTTTAAGAAAATTTGGACAATTTTAAAAAGATATCATTATAATAGAGAGATTTATGTGTAATAATGTGTAATCAACTTGGATTTGTAGCTAGTTAGAGTATCTCCAACAGGTATGTTAAAATAGAAAGAAGAGGGATTTTGGTCATTTTTTTGCTCCAACAGCTATGTTATCTTGTATGCTAAAATAGAGAAAAGATCAGAGAGATTATAAAAATCTCTAAATTTAGAGAAGCCTCTAAACTTAATTAAAGAGAGAAAAATAATATATTCCATTAATGAAATGCATTGAAATATGATGTATAGGAGAGATAAATAATATTTTAATAGATATATTGAATATTATATTATTGTAATTAATGTTAGGATTGCTAAAATAGAATAGCTGTTGAAGATGAATGTAAATCTTTTTAGCGGTTTTGATTTTTTATACTCTATAATAGAAAAATTATATCATAGCTGTTGAAGATGCTCTTAATGATCTTTCCCCATCTATTGGGTTTTGTCTGTAGCTTTTATGTTTTTGGTGTAGGATATTATTTTTTCTAAGAACAAATTACAAATTTTGGCACTCTTTACTAATATTTTAGGGTAAGTGTTTAGTATGATAAAAGGTCTGATTTGAACAAGAGATTTGATTCATATAAGTACTGATGAAAAATGGTTGTTTAACAAATATTATACGTGAAGTCTCACCAAATAAAAATGACAAGTATACTTTTCTATATGTAGTAAATATTGTTATTTAGGAGTGTAGAGGGAGTATATGTTTGAATTTTTTATTGTAATTTTCTAATAAATTATGAATCTTGTAACCATATCCAAAATATTTATACAATTACAAAATATTTGAAACAAATTCGGGTTGCTGGCAGTCTTCTAGTGCTGTGGCGGATTGGTTATCGCTCGAGGGGTTTATAGCGCCCTAACCGAGTTCGAGCCTTTCCGTACGCATGCCTGGGGACATTTAAGTGGGGCCATGTTTATCCCCCAAAATTACCGGGGATTAGTCGGGCTTTGGCCCGGACACCTTTAAAAAAAATCAGTTGCTGGCATGTTATTTGCGTGGATCCAAACTAGATCCTACTAGTGGATATCGAGAAGAAACTCGAAAGAACGTTTGTCACGGAATGTTTGGATTAGCTTGCATTTTTTGTCAACTCCTTCTTAGCAGTTTGTGTTTTTAATTGTTGACTCGGTGGTTAAGCCGTGGATTGCCTTCTATCATAGCTTGTGTGTTTCTTAGTCTAGTCCATGTTTGACTTTGTCTAGTTTTGTTTATGTTTGTTTTCGAGATGGTTCTGCAATTTGTAAAAGCTTTCAATGTTGTACTTGTTTTTCTTTCCCTTTGATTTTTAATATATTTGTTGTCCTTTAGAAAGAAAATTACAAAGAAAAAGAAAGAAATTAATTTGATAGGTTGGTTTTAGAGGTGTTCATGGGCAGTACGACCCATTAGATCCGGTCCATTAGAAAAGCGGACTAGGACAATCATAATCGAAAAATGGACAGGTTTGAGCAATGAAAAAAAGAATTTGGGCAAGCCCGCCCTACCCTTTATATATTTATAGTTGATTTAAATAATTTAATGTTTTTCAACAAAAAGATTAAGAAGTAACTTTGGGTTTAATAATTTAATGTATTTTTATAAATCATTAGAGAGAAAATGTTCAAAATTCATATGTTATAATATTTTTTTTCTTCATATGTTATGTACATTGATATCATTTACATCTTATTTTATGCTAAAAAACACTTACATAATTTAGAGGATTTATGTAACTTATAACTTTATATTACTTTTGTTTTTCAAATGTAAAAAAATAAGCCTGTGGGCAAGTCCATAAGCCCACAAAAACAGGATTGAGCTTTTTATATTAGGCCCGATGGACAAAAAAATTACGTTAGGCCAAGCCCGAGCCCGTAAAATGATCACCTCTAGTTAGGGGTGTTCAAAAAAAACCGAAGAACTGAATCGTATGATTTGAAACCGAAAAAACCGATACCCGAGCAACCCGTGACTTGAAAACCCGAAAATAAGGGTACCCGCCGAGTCGCGGGTTGGGTTGGGTTCTCTAAATTTACTACCTGCGGATACCCGTCCCGCCCCGCCCCATATATATTTAGTTTATTAAGAAAAATATATTTATTAACCCTTCATAATAGAAAATTACTAACCTATAGAAAATCTCCATCACATGCCATATTTTGTTCGTTCACCCTCCATTGCCATTGGTTTGTCGATCAGATTCGGTTTAGATCGTTTTTGCACACCC
The DNA here is from genome assembly GCA_001633085.1 of Carthamus tinctorius. Taxonomy (NCBI): domain Eukaryota; kingdom Viridiplantae; phylum Streptophyta; class Magnoliopsida; order Asterales; family Asteraceae; genus Carthamus; species Carthamus tinctorius. Next base: position 5,033 of record LUCG01149801.1, read on the forward strand.
GTGTCGAACAATCCTCCATACTCTTATTTTCATTTTCTAATATTGTTTATTGTTAATTGTTTTAATTTGTCACAAAATAACTTCATTTTCTAGTATATATTTTGTGTACATCAAAACACTCGATAAAATACGAGTAACCGTGAACCGAACCATGAGTATCTCCTCCTTTTTGATTCAGTTCGATGCAGGTACCATCCCCGCACGCTTCTGTTTCGGATAATAGAATTAAGTACCCGTCCTAAACGTAAGATTTTCACTACCCATACCATATATACCCCTACCCCTAACATTAGGGGAGGAGGGGTAAACAATGGAAAATGGAATACGGGATGAGTTTTGGTATAAAATATGGTGGGGCAATAAGGATACGGGATAGAAATAAGATTCCATGGAATAAAAGTTATTTTTCTTTACTAGAAATGATAGAACATCGTAGGACTATTTTTAAAATTGCAATTATACCCTTAAAATTTGTTAGACTAACCTAACATCTTTGATCAAAGTTTCAAGGTACAAACTTTTTTACCAAATGGAATTCATCTTCTTCAGACATCGGGTTATTATCCTAGATTTCAGAAATCCAGTTCATCTAGTTCTTCTGCAAAAATCGATTTCATCTTTAGATTTCAAAAATTGAGTTATGGATTCAAATAACCGATTTCTTATTTGAGTTCGTCGAGTTCTGTTTTCGAGTTACGACCCCTATTTTCCATGTTTGATTTCAAGTTTTTTTTTGGAGAAGGTTCATCTAGGCTTCGCCTAGACTACATCCTTGACAATTTTGAAACTGAAAGTTCGGCCGTATGAGACTAAGCCTGGCCACAAGTGCGCACAAAGGGATTCGAACCTGGGGTAAATGGGATGCCATCCACATCCCCACAGGCCTTACCACTACGCAAGTTTTTGAAAATCTATTTCAAGTTATCAATTATAGATAACTTGTGGTCCAATTTATTACTTTTTTGCTTTAATTCATGGTTTATGATTTGATCCACGATTTGTATGTAATTATTCCCGGCTTATGTATGTATGTTGAAGGTCTCATATTTATTCTCAGTTTATGTATTGTTCCCACACTAAGATTCAAAGTGATGAATGGTTGATAACCACTTCTCAGGTTAACCTCAACCTCTCATAGGAACCCAACGCTACTCTAAAGGTCAAAGGTGTTCACACGATTGTTTTGTAACTTATGAGATTAGTTAATATATGCGCATATGGATTGTGGTGCACAAAAAGCCACCCAACCCAATCTTGAAAAAACTTAATCCGAGATAATCCGATACATAGTTGATACAAAATATGAGCAAATCACATATATTTGGAGTTGGGCCAGCCCAATGGAAGATGATAAACCAACGGGTTTTCACGGTTGGGCCAAACGTAAACCATAGCAGTCTAGGGCCAAAACACAAACCATACTGTATATGCGGTTTGACCATTTTCCTAAACAACAAACCTCACGTCGTCTAACTTAAACCACACCGAGAGATATGGCGAGATGCTATGTGCTTTATGTGGTTTGTACATATGACGGTTATAATTTCAAATAAATTCAAGGACGTCGTGCCTATAAAATAAAAAGTTATAATACTCTCCAAGACCCAAGTACATAATTAATGACGAACGGTTTATAAACAAATCTATTTATATGGAAAACAGTTTTTATAGATACAAAATTTGGACAAAAGGTTGATACGGGTAACTCCGATAGGCCCACAATCAGGCTGCCAATTTCGTAATATGGGAGGCATAGATTTACTCAGCGATTGTGGCTCTGAGAGTGTCGCTCGAACCCTGAACCATTCGATTTTGAACAAACACTAACCCATCCATTACTTTGATTTTGTTTTTGACTTTGTGTTTTATGTTTTATTATAAAGTTTATAAATATGTTTTACCAACTCAACTACTAAGCTTGTTTCAGATGCTCCTTTGAACACAAACACGACGGCTGAATGCCGCCATTTCCGATGCTGGTGAAGCGCTTCTTCTGCACTCAGGCATCTCACTTCTCCTTCAATCAAAAACCCCTAGGTCGCCAATGGCCGATAAAGCAGGTTACCAAGTCCAATTTCTCAGATTCACTCCATCAATTGAACAGCAAGATATCCGATTCCGATTTCGTGGCGGTTTCTTTGCACAACACCGGTTCTTACTCCTCCGCATGGCATCGAACTCTGCCCTTTGACACTCCTGAAATCACATACCTCAAGGCCAAGTATGCCGCCGAGAGGTTTCAGATTCTTCAGTTTGCTGTTTGCCCTTTCTCTGTTAGGGCATCTAATAAGCTTATAGCTTATCCGTAAGTCATTCATATTCTTCCTACTTCTAATTAATTCATACATATTAAAATGTGTTGTTGAATCGCTTCTTCATCTTGCTGCAACTTATTTGACTGAAACTTGAATTGGTATTTATTTTTGAATTTATTCGATTTGCCTCAATAACATTTATCAGAACTTAATAGATAGTTGTGATACCAAACCTTCTTTATATTTTATTCACTGCATTTTGCCATTTATAGCGGATTATTAAATATTGGTTTGGTGTTGGAAGCAAACGAATATCAATTTCAGGTTTTTGGAGTCTTCCAGTGTTGTGGCGGATTGGTTATCGCTCGGGGGTTCATAGCGCCCTAACTGAGTTCGAGCCTTCCCGTGCACATGCCTGAGGACATTTAAGTGGGGCCATGTTTAGCCCTCAAAATTGCCGGGGATTAGTCGGGCTTTGGCCCGGACACCCTTCAAAAAAAAAAAAAAATTTCAGGTTTTTGGAACCATGGTTTATGCTGATAGTTACAAGTAGATAGATGCATTACTCTTTCAAATTATACATCAAGAATTAGAAGAGGCACTCTGATGTCACTTACATAAACTTGATGAGATGGGGATATACTGGAAATCAGGAAGGATTCTGTTAAATAATGCTCAGAGTAGAATATGAAATTTCTTTCTTCTAGAAAGCTTAACAAGGTGAAATCTTGGTCACCTCGTCTGCTGGAATTTCACATCCCGGACTTGGATCTTTACAGTACTGAGTACTGACATGCCTATGATGCTGGAAGTTGATCATGTCTTTATGAGATTGATTGTTGATTCTCTACTATCTTCAATCGTACCATCTAAGCATCCATTATACATAGTATGGTGGTAATAGCAGCAGCAAATCATCCAAACGGATTGTACAAGTTCTCTCAGTCTAGGTCTGTGTTTATGGCTGTGGATCAGTGGATTGAATGGCACTTGATGGTGGTAATGTGGGTAGGGGTTTAAGTTATATTAGAGAGATGGTGTTTATGTTTGAGACGGAGAAGAGGGTGTTTAAAGTTGGACGAGGAGGTGGGAAGTTTGTAGAGAAAATGATAGTTGATATATGAATTACAAATAGTTTTGATGATTGGCCATATGCAAACTTGGCAAATAGCTTTCTGGAATTAGGTAATCGCTCATTCTCACGCACGAGCCCAATTAAGGTCATGATTTTGTATACAATTTCACAAGTTAGACACTCTCATAGTCATATGCATGTGTACTATGTCTATTTTATTAACTCTTTTGAATAGTAATGATTAATTGATGCACATTTATTTGATTTTAGGGTAAAGAGAATATGGTTATAGAGACCTGTTCGAAGGTCTAACCACCAACAAAGTTTGTGTCTTTCATATGCAAATGGTTGTTTTGGATGCTAAAAGTGAGATGATGTCATTTAATAATAATAATAATAAGTTGGCTGGTGTATGCCATGCTTTAATAATTTTTTATGTCTACTCTTTCAAGTTTCAAGTTATAGTAATCACTCAAACTAATGATCAACGCTGTTTTTTTCACTTCTGTATAGGTTCAACTTTCATTTGTTCCCTAGGGATGAGCATAAAGTAGGGATGCCCTGTTACAGTTTTTCATGTCAACCATCCTATTTAACTTCTATGGCTCGAGAAGATTTTGACTTCAATGTCTGCATATATGATGGTTAGATTTTGAGCTTAAAATGGTCCGACTTTCTGATGCCATGCTTAACTCTGAGTTCCCTTCTCTTTACTCTCTTTTAAGGTATATCATACTTGTCCAGAGCTCAAGAATCAGCAGCGAAAGGTCAAATAGGAAATCCAGTTTCAAGTGGTTATGCGGCACAATCTCCTCCTTCTTCTCGTTCAGTTGCAGATAATGTATTTGTTGAAAGGATTAAATCAAGAGTTGGGCATTGGATAAGTGCTTGTAAACATTCAAACAAGAAAATTAATGGTGAACAAATACCTTTATCGCTTCGTTATGACTTGACTTGCTTTCTTTTTAATTACTTGTTTGTTGTCTGCAGATGTTTTAGTTGATTCCCTTAGGAGACTTATATTAGGAGGTGAAGATTATGGATCGAGACCATCTCTAAACATAGATGTTTGCAGTGAACGTCAAGTGCAGCTTGTATTTGAGGTCAAATCTTGTTAATAGAATAAGTTCTATACATTTATCCTGTTCCAAATAATTAGTAACAGTTGGTACGTGCTACAGATGGTGAAGTCTGAATATGAAAATGTTGTACCTTTGATAATCCCAGCAAAAGGAGGAGGAACCCAAGCTGTCCGGGTTGTTTTAACAAGTTCAAAAGAAGATAGGGATCGGTTAGAGGTATTACTACGCTGGTGACATTTCATGTTAGATTATCAATGGAATTTGATATCGATTTCCAAATTGCAGAAAGAGCTTCAAGATATGGAAGAGGAACAAAGCAAGCGTGTTCGTGGCTTTCGAGAGGTTATTGATTTGATTTCCACTTCTCGGAAACCTGTCATTGCCCACAAGTCCCTTAACGGTCTATCTTTATACTAATAATTTACGATAATCTTCTACTCTGTTGCAAATTCTTATCCCTAAATAAATGTCACCGTTTTGTTTGCTTCATGCAGACTTTACATTTATTCATTCCAAGTTTCTGGCTCCACTCCCGCCCACAATCCATGAATTCAAAAGCTCGTTGCATTCGGCCTTCCCCAACATACTTGACGTCAATCATCTAATGAAGGAAGTCGGCCCTCTGAATAAGTACACCAACGTACCTGCAGCTATTTCCTACTTGAAAAGAAACTTCTTCGCACCTATAGGAATAGAGATACCTCAAAAAGGTCAGTCAGACATGTTAACTGCACAGTAGTTTATACATGAAGTGCTTTCATGTATTCCTTTCATCCCCAAAAGTGTGTCTATTCGACTTGTGAGCACCAAGTATGTTAATTTTCAACCAGATTGATAGATCATAATCTATTAGTACTTGCAGATATTTGGTCAGCAGGCATCCAATTATACTTTGAGGCAAACTTTTGATGTTCCACACATCAAAGGTGCATATGTTTAAGTCCAATAGACGACTACTTACCAAATTCTTTAAAGAACTTAAACCGCTGCTGAGTAAGTTTTGTGCAGGAACTTGTATCCAAAGTGCATATTTTTAAGCGCATTTTTTATGCTTGTTCATCAAATTTTCAGTAAATATACTATGGATGAAGCATTGTGGACCTAAATCATCAAATTTTCTTGAATCTGGAAATCCTAGGAATCTAGGATAGAATATCTTGAACCAAAAGAAAAACAGAAATTGCAGATATGTGTTATTATCCTAAAAATACTGTATGTTTGAACAGCTAGCATGGAGGAAAGCAAGAATCATGGCCATAATGTTGTGAGAATAAGCGAGTTGTTTGCTAAACTCTGCTTTATCCTAAAAATCTCTCCAGAAGCCGAACCCCACAACCCTGATGAGCCTTCAACACTTAAACGCTACTCAAATGTGTTCAATCTGGGTTCCAACAGCTTCCAAGACTCTAATGAAGGTGATGACATCAGCATATGGACTCATAATCCAACAAAAATCAGCATCAACAATCTGGTGTTTGTGTGGGGTTTCAGAAGCGGCACATCTGCCATAAGATTGAAGAACTTGCTTTTGCAGTCCCATGAGATGTTGTCCGAAGATGATGTTTTTGATGTCCGGTTAGTTGACAAGAATTGTGCTGTTGTTGTGTTCTGGAAAAGAGGACTGTCGGAATGGTTTCTGACCGCCATTGCTTCTGGAGATGGCGGACTCAGGGAACTGGCAGCACAAGGGTTGATGGCGGCAGGCTACGAAGCATATGAGAGGGTCTGTAAATCTGAGATTTTAGGAGCGGATTTGGCGGATTCGTTAGTGGAGCTTGATAGGGTCTCTGAGGCTCATACAGAGGAGTCTGCAGAAGTATACTGGAACAATGAGTTGATGATCAATTTGGATGATCTTTGAGGTTCGTAGTGTGCACCTTGACTTGTGATTTTTGAAGTCGAAGTAGATGTAAGATTTTGATTCTACATTTTAAGGTTAATGCTGCTAACTTTCTATTTATGTTTGTTATATTTCATATCTTATTGGTACAGTTTAAAGATATTGAAAGCTTAGTTAGATGCTTAAGTTGAATTTTTTTTTTCTTCTCTCATCACTCATCAGTTCTTATCCACGCTTCTCTAGTAACTCTCTGTCTTTACTCAGGGTTGTTTGAATTCCCAGATCGGAAACACTTGCGATGATTTGATTTGATGCATATTTGAATGAAATAACAGGTCATGAAATCGATTTCTGGAGTACCGAATTGCAACTGTTTCAGTCACTAATGACAGTTTGATCTTCAGGATAAGGACTAATACTTTGATCTGGTTCAGGTACTGCTACTGCTACTGCTTTATAGTCTTTGTTCTGCATTGAATTTGATCTTGTTTACTCATTACTGAATTGTTGGCCTTCTAATTGTCGGTATTTATCAGAACACTTTTCTTTTTGTCAGATTTTGAGAAAGAATTGGAGGAAATTGACGGATCTTCTATGTAAATTGGAATGGGTGTTGATTGAAATTTAGGAATGCTTATCGGGTTGCTTACCTTTCTGGATAAACATGACAAGGACCGGTGTCTTACTTGGTAAATGAGGGTGACAACTCATGCTCAGTTAATGCTTACCGGGTAACTTGTAACATACGATGCCGTATTGATGGATGGATCTTATCCGTAAAGCGAGTGTCAACTCTTATTGCGTAAGCATTTGGATAAACAGCCCTTGGTTTTTCATTAACTCTTTCCAATGGATTCCGGATTTATTGAAATTTTGATTAGTAAAAGCTGTACAAAAGCAACCTGTATTAGTTCTTGAATCCTAGATTTCACCTGTTTGACGACCTCTAGATGCTCAAGGGGTTGCCATTCAACAATCAATTTCCAGTTAAACTTGTTTCTTTGAAGAAACGGGATCAAGTTGTGTTTGTAAATTTTTCTCAGTTACGTTGTATTTCAAGTCACCATGTTTGTTAAAAGAATCTATTTAGTGAGATCCTGAATCTTCTTAATAAACCAAACCAAACTGATGTAGTAAATCATATTCGAAGGGAGAAGGTAGGGTATGAGAGAGATGAGATGTATGCAAACCTTATTTCTACCCTTGGAACGTTAAAGTGGTCGTCCTTTAAATAAAAACTTCCTGTCTTGTGCACAAATGTTAGCAAACTGGTATAAAGAAAAATTGAGGGGCGATGTACCAAACACTTACCCACGCTTACTGTAAAATTTAACACTATCATCTACTTAGCCGGTAAGATTTTACTCCACCAAAACGGTTACAATTTTCCCGGTAAGTGCTAATCATGGTAAGAATCTTTGTTGTCGGACAAGACTCTCATTCCTTGCTTTAGCTCTTACCAGATACTTGGTTACCATATTCATTCAGTAAGGTGATTTGGCTTGGTAAGCGCTTACCCGGGTAAGCGTTTGGTAAACGGCCCCTAACATAGTGTAAACAAATTACAAAGAAAAATTTAGTAGGGAAAACAATATGTGGTTATAAAGAAAATATACAAAATAATAGAACTCACTCGGAGCAACTAAGATAAAACAACATATCTCTAGTCTAAGCTACGTGTTCTAAAATCCCCCAAACCGGTCCCAACTTCTTTCTTCGTAACTACGCTAGCTATAGGTCTCCACTTAGTTTGCTACTTTAGTCCTTAATTTCTATGTATTCCTATTAGAGATCATGTGCTTGGAAATGTCTTGAGCCGACATGTCCAACCTCGTTTCTTCATCCCAAGTCCTCCTTGGCCAACCTCTCCACAGTCACCCCCTCTACGCTCCTCACTAGTGCCATCATCGGTCTTCTATGAACTGTGTCTAAATCAAAACAATCTCCCCCTCTCAATTTATCCGATGGGCAACTCCCAACTCAGCTCAGAAACCTCATTGGGTATTTTGTCTAACGTGGTCCTAAGTATTCTTGTATTTGCAACTTCCAACTTCCTCTCAATGCTGATCCTTGTGAGTTGTGACCTGACATTACACTCCATAAGATAGATGGTCTGTAGACAATCATTTATAATTCGGCTTTCAGTTAAACCCTCTATCAGTTTATCCATTATTTTTACGAAGTGAGCAAAATTCTGGTTAATAGTATTACAAACTTGGAAGTGAAAATAAGAAAACTGCTAAAGAAAGGAAAAAAAATTAATAGATTTAAGGATCAAGAGTAAACAAAAAAGAGTGAAAAATAACCATACCATTCTTCCCTTGTTAGAACTGATTTTAATTTTAATTTTTTTGAAAAATGAAAACATTATCTCAAAGGCTTTATAAGATTTTATATACGGCTTATCAAAAATAAGAAATTTTTATCATAAAAAACAAAAAATCATTACAGTTGACTAATAAAACTTAAAATCACAACATATAACAATGATGTATTGAAAGCATTGATCCACTTGATCTTGTGGATTTGCAGCCTAAATATCAACACTACAAAAAAAAGAATATGAACAAAAGGAGGATGAACGAGTTATGAAATCGTATTTCGGCTGTTCATGTAATCTATTCGGCAAAGCAATCAATTTGTACCACATGTATTACTAGTTTACTACAACCGTTCTCATTCATACGACTTCTCACTTCACAAGTTTTTGTGCAGATCTTCCGGTAACATTGAAACATACCTTCAATTGTGCTGGTATTCACAACACATTTACCCACACTAAAAAGCCAATCGGTGTAGTATTTGTTTAAGCCATTTTACAAAAGTGGAGAACTCGGTTATTTGTGTGTGAAAAATGTTTCCCACGTGGATGTAAAATGTACGATGGGACACCAAGAAAATCCCATCATCTATTATGAGATGATCTTCCAAGCCATCAAGACGCTCTACGGATGCTCAACTCTAAACCATTTTCAACTGAGAGTGATTCATGTAGAAAAAAGACACATGGGTATACTTTGTCATTGTACCACCCACTCTTCCTTTTTCATTCATAGAGATTGTGCTTTTCTCCCTAAGAAGCATCCAATAAACCTTTCTTATTCTTTCCCTAAAGAAGATCAAAGAGAAACTTTTTGGCCCAATGCTCCGTTTAGTTTGTAGGAATGCAAAGGATTTGGGGGAGTTTGGCGTTCAGATTCATTCCGCTCATGTTTGGTTTGCAAGATTGTTCGAATTTAAAATCATAGGATTCTGGTAGGGATTTTAAAATCTTATGCGATTGTTTTGATTTTGCTTATGGTTCTTGATTAATTAGATAATGGTCAAGATTGATTTGACAAATTTGGTCAACAAGATCTTGTGCATCTTACATTCCCTAATCAAACATACAACGTACTATAACAATTATTTTTCAACAAAATGGCGGAGAATAATGAAGGGACCTAGACCACATTAGTCATCAACATCCACTATGTGTTGTACATACACAAACCGATGATGTCACACCAACGATTCATCCGCTTTCCATAACCTAATGAAAAAGAACGAGGTATCTATGCAATGGACGTGTGAAACCAATTGTGGTCATGCCATTCTACAAGTGCACCAACGAAGGTCAAAGGTGCAATGTTGTTCTTAGTGAGTGGTGTACCTATTTGCCTCCTACAATCAAACACCACCAAAATTACCTAGGTATACACTCGTTCTTCTGTAAAACGTCTATTTTTGATTATTTGGTGTGTTTTCCTGTAAAGTGTGGCATTTAGTTTGCAATGATTGGCCTATAGTTTGCGTCAAATGTAAGTATTGCATTGATGTTAGCTGTGGATTCCTACCCGATGAACTTGAGTACCTCCCATTTGAGAACCATAGGACCAATATCTTTGTGAAGTTAATGAGGAGGAAATGGTCAAAATCATTGCTCCTATCAATATGATGTGTATACAGACTTTGCATCGTGCTTGTGTTCCAACAATACGTAGGTAAGAAGAAACTACACAATCCTCGCATGTTGAGGTTTATAAGTTTGAAAGAATTCATAATGTGGAATGGCATCCACATTCTTTATCGTTTGCACCATTGATTAAGAGAGACGGTAAATGCAACGTGTGTAGTCTTTCATTGGAGGTCACAATGATTTCCGAGTATTTGAAGTGCAAGTTTGTAGTTGACTTCAATTGTTGTAAATTGGAGTCATCAAGAATACCTTATTTAAGACTATGCGAGTGTATTTTTTTTGAAGATTTTTAATTCGGGGTTATTCGGTTCGTTTTTCGTTAAGTCCTATATGGATAAAGTTGTCTTTAGTGATCAATAATTCAGATTCACTTCTCGCACTTTTCATTTCTCTTTCCATAAATTACGCTTTAAAAAGAAATTGATTAGATATAACATAAATATAAATAGATAAGTTGAATAACAAATATAAGTTGTAGGCATGAATTAGACCATCCACTATGCCTCATCCGATGGCTTCGGCTTGGCCATCGGGTTCATCGGCAAGATCGGTAACAGCGCCACGTACTTATCGGGTTCGGCGGCTTCGGCTTCTCCAACCTAAG
>LUCG01149825.1:0-17707 GCA_001633085.1 Carthamus tinctorius
CAGACTTGTTGTTGCAGTCATGGATTGGGTATATTCTTCTTCTTTCTAGTTTTAACTGTAAATCCAAAGTGATAAAGTTGACTGATTATTTGTGCATATATTATCCACTTATAAGCGCCATTATATGACAGATTTTGTGGCTACACCATATACCCAAGTATAACTCCTTGGAATTGTGGAATTGAAGAGATTTCATCTAAAAGCCTTTGACCAAAAAAAAAAATATATTCTTATGATGAAATAAACTAAGATGATTGACATATTCCTTCAGATTTTATTTTGTGATGTGCCAATTGAGATACCTTTCATATCCCATGAGTATCATAGAGAATCAGAAGTAAACTATCTGAAAGTGCTTGTTGAGCAGGCAAACGAAATCTTGGTTTGTGACATTTATATGGTTAAGATCTTGTTAGTAGTCTGGTGTATCTTCAGAGATCCTTAATAAGCCTCCTATCTTGGCTCAAAATTTTTGAGACCGAGTTTGCTGGTATGCACCTAAGTCCTAAGTAGGTTACACCCAGATGTAAACTGTAGGAATTCTTCATCTATTAAAGCAAGAACCTTTAACGTTATTGTGGTACCTTTTGTACCAATAGAGTATTCCTGGGTTAGTGCCCTAAGTTTCTGAATGAAGCTCTAAAGATCAGCAATACCCAAACACTGTTAGTCAGAAGTTGATGATTCAGAGAGTATATGTGAATAATGGATGGGTGGGAGGTTGTCAATGAAGGATGCATTGACCTCTGTTTTGAAACAATTAGGGTTGTAATCATTTTTGTATTACGTGAAGAAAACCTCAATATATATAGTTCAAAGAAAACAGTTTACTCTGTTTTAATATATATAATCATGTCGCATAACAATGGTCATCAACAAATATGATGAAATACTTGAAACCAAGACTGGCTAAAAGAGGAAATGTTTGCCCATAAGCATATGAGTATAAGTGAATGAACTGAACAGAGTACCAATATGTACAACGAATAGACCTTAGGGGTAAGGAAAAACAGGCATGTTCTCTTATCAACAAGAGAGGGATGTCTTAATTACAATGAGAAGCCATGATACTTGTGTCGATGGTTTATATCTCTTATTTTGTAAAGTTATTAAGATCAATAAACTCCTTCAGGGGAGAGCTGAGCGAATAAGTCAATAGCTATATCATCAAGTTAGTTCCAAACACCTATATATGGCTTATCGAATAAGCCATGTATTTCATTAAGCTGATTAAGTCGGTTCCAAACACCCCCTAAGTACTGCTAAGTTGGACAAACAACCAAGGTGCTCATGGTCTTGATTTGGAGGTCAAGAACCCAAACGTTGTAATTTGTAAAAGCATCCACAAAATTTCGAGGATGTTAGAATTTTATGTGAATGAACAATTCCAAGCGGGTAGTGCATTCAAGTCGAGCTTTCAGGGTTATACTCTTTTGTTAAAAACCAGTGGACCTGACATCATATTCCCTTCTTTCATCGCTTTAGAATGTTGACATGTGGTTGTTCCAGTCTCTGTAGTAAGGCCCTAAGTCAACATGAATATACAAATGCTTATAGCCTAAGCACAGTCTTGGAACTAGATTGGACTATAGTTCTCCACTTCTCCTTTAGAAGAATGTACAATTTGCATATGCTGGGAATCTGAAATTGTGAAGTGGGTCACGACACAAAATGCAAATCTTTGTGCATTGTATCGTCCTCGCTTACTCTTGCTCTTCCATGGTGAATATATCTGTACTGAACATGTTTATGGTTGAAGTACAATTATAGTCATTTTGCTTGGAAATAGAGTCATGATATATATTATAAATGCATATTAAATTTGAATTAATTTATCATTTTTCGTTTATTTTGTAGGATTCTAGTTTTTCACTAGATGATAGAGTTGACAGTGATGGGTCTGTCGGGTACAGCTTTTCTTCAAGTGAAGGTGAAGAAAGTGATGGAGATATCGTATTGAATCCAATCACTGATGTTGATATTCCAACATCAAGGGATCAGGTTCGTCAACCTGATGATCCTTTAACAGTGACTGCTCAGAAGCTGACAATGATGGGTAGATCTCAAAGGAAAAACAGGTAAGATACTTAATAGTGTTTTGCTACCACTTGGTTGTATCCTTGATGATGTGCTATGTATCCATTGAGCCATAAAAAATATTTGGCCAACATGCTGCCTCAGTTTGGATTCTCAGTCGACTGGATCTTCAGGGTGATGTGTTCTCCAAATAAACAAATTTTGAAGTTCAAAAGATGGAAACCAATCAGCCCATGATGTGGCCATATCTTGGAGAGGAGGGTGGGATCAGCTTAATGAAAGAATGGCTTAAGATGGTTCTGTGCTCTGTTCACATTAATGTATTACCACTGAGTGTGTAAGTAGTACTAGAAATATCAAGGGTAGTACCAATAATGGCGTGCAGCTCAGTTGGTAATGGATGGGTGGTAGGTTTGCACAATATCAAATGGTCTTGGGTTCGAGCCTGGGGCGCCCCCATAGCCACAACTGCTGAGTGAGTCAGGAATGCCCCCCAAATTACGAAATTGACAGTCGATTGTGGGCCGGTTGGGGTTGCCGGTATGGCGGTATCAGCCTTTTGCACAATATCAAGAGTAGTTGTCACCCCCTGGAGTGCCCCCACCACACCGGTCCCACGGTCATCATGGGGGAGGTAAATCATCGCATGCATTCCATTGGTAGAGGAGGGGTGACCAGGCTTTAACCCAACACCTCACTCAAGGGTAGTGCCAATGGCGTGTAGCTCAGATCAACAGGGACTAAATACTAGCAATATAAGTTTCTTTAAGTAAGGAAGATACCAAAAATAAATAAGATTCATCTAATTTGCAATGTACTCTCTTTGTGACTTGTGTGGGTTCTGGCTTTGAACAAACATTATGGAAAGAAGTACCATGTGGCTGGAGAAAAAGATCAATTGCTTTTGTAGGTTGTTTTACTTTAGCTGTATGTTTCACTCTTCAGTCACTTGTTTGGGTTAAGGAGAACCATTCACTAGAACTATCCAAACTATTTTTCCAGTGAATTATCTAAATTGGTGCCTGTAGTTGTAGGGGTATAGAATTAAGAATTACGTTCTTTATTCTCATTGGCCCTTTCGTTGCGGTAGGTTTTAATTGCGTTAGTTGTTTTACTTTAGCAGCAGGTTTTAACTGCCTTCTAAAATCTATTTCTATAAGGAAATGTACCATAATCTTTCACATTGTTTCGGAGGGACGAACTCTACTACAGTTGAGGGAAAGTTGCTTCCTAACCCATATAAGTTCAAAGGCACTTGTGGATACTTGACAAAATTAGTGTTTTCTGATACTATAAATTCAATATGTCGTTCTGTTCTAAAATTAGTTCTGAAAGATTATTCAGCAATTCACTAATACTCCATATAGGTACAGAAGTTAAGGGTGACATGACATCTGAAACTGACTAAATCACTAAAATGTAAAATAAGTCTAACTTTGTGAATGTTTTGACATCAAATTTGTGTGACAAGGTCTATAATTAATGTTCCAAGTTTAGAATTTTTTGAAATAGTGAGCAAGCCACTCAGCTTGTAACTTGACTTAAATTTGCATTGCAGGATTAAATATGGAATTTTGATCAACATAGGCCTTGTTACTTTTTTGACAGTACTTCTACTGCTTTTGGATTCGCATGCATGGCGCATAGTGAGGCTTCCTTTACCACCATTTCACTTGATATGCCCTTTTACGGCCTCCGCATTTTTGGTGTCTTGTGCCGGCTATATATGTGTTCCTTTATTTCGTATTTCAAGGATGCAACAGATTATCAGCAAATGGCCTTCTAGGCACTCCAAGAAGGGAACTGCCACAATGGGCGGATTGTTTCTTATACCCATTGGTGTAGTTGTTGCCGAAGTATTAGTTGGTTTTTCTTCTATAGAAGTTTCAGGAGCATCTGCAGCAACTATAGCATTTGCCACAATTGGACTAATGGATGACTTCTTAAGACTGGTGAAAAGGAGGAAGAATGGCTTATATCCATGCATAAGATTTCTGTTGGAGGTAAAATCTTCTATTAATGCTTAATCTTTAGAGGATTTATCTTCTCCCCACAATGGAAATCTATTAATGAGCTCTTTCTTGATCCTTATTGCACAGGTAGCTGTTGGAACATGGTTCTATTTTTGGTTATGTACCAGGAATATATCATCACCGTACAGCATGTATACTTTCTTGTAACTATTTTGATCAACACTTTTGATGGTAACTCACGCATCTTTCTTTAAGATGCAAATCTTGCAGTGAAAAATCCTATGTTCTAATTTTTCTGTCATTCTGGAATTTGAATATGCTATAAAGAAATTTATGTTCTTGTTTTTGCCAACATCTCCCCTGATAAATAGGTTAATGCTTAGAATCATTAGTAGATGGACTTAAATATTTCCATGTTTACCTTGAAACATTCTGATTTCTGATACACCTGAGCGTTTTGATAGATACAAGCACCAATCTCAAGGGGGTGTCAGGTGATTTGGTAGTTTATTAGTTATCTTTTATTAATTATATTAATTAGTTGTCTTTCTCCCTATCATGAGATGATAATGCAAATAACAAACAATACACAATACAGCCTTTGCAACTACAAATTAGGAAGAACCTGAAGTCCTAGGTCCTAGGCAGTGGCGGATACAGAGAATTTTCCGGATGGGGGCACTTTTAAAGTAAATTAAAGGTTCGCAAGGTCGTCCAATGTGTTTTTAGCTTAATTTCACCGTTTTGAGAGAACTTAAAGTTTTTTTTGGTTGATTTCAGGAGATTTTTTGTTTTTCTATCGATTTCAAAGGATTTTTTAGGTTTCTTTTGTTGATTTTGAGAGTTTCAATTTCTTTTTTTGTTTGATTTCAAGATACTTTCTTTGTTTTCTGATTGGCGGGGGCTTGGACGATAATTTATTGGGGGCAATTTATATAAAAAGTTAAAATTACAATTACTTTTTACCTAAAAAGTTTGGTTTTTTTTTTTATAGTTTAATGGGGGCCTATGCCCCCATCTTCTAAACCTTCCATCCGCCCCTGGTCCTAGGGTCGGGTAACAGGTGTGTTGTTGACATGTCTTATCATGGATCAGCATCCTTTTAAGAAAAATGTTAGGATCATTGGAGATGCATGTGAATGGGGTGGAGTTGACTGATGGTCAATGTCCTAATGATCTTGAGCTTTTATATGTAGATGACGTATTGCTAAAACCATTCGTGGATTATTATCTGTCTTCATGCAAGTGAATCTCATATCTGCTTGTTCTCATTTGTGCAGCAAAATGGTGGTGCCTCTACCTCTACCGCTGGGGCTGGTCTGCATGGGAGGCTCTTATTTATTATTGACTTCATTCTGTTTCGTGTCGATGGCAAATGGGGTGGAGTTGACTGATGGTCTTGACGGATTAGCTGGAGGAACTGCTGCCCTTTCCTTTATAGGAATGTCCATTGCAGTTCTTCCAATATGTTCAGGTTAGTAACTTCTTTTTCACAAACCATTATTATTCTTTAAAGGGCAAAGCAACTCACTTTTCCTCAATTTTACATTTTCTTTCACAAAAAATAGCAATTAGTTATAATGTTTACTTTTATGTCAGGCAATTTAATGGAAATAGGTTGTTATTTCGGTAATATTTACCTAAAATAAAGAAGTCAGGAGGAGGTTGTTATCTCTTGTTTATAAGGAAGTAAATTGCCTAAAGTGGGAATGGAGAAAAAGTTATTTATTTATGCTATTTGGCCTTAAAATATCATTGTTGTTATCATTAATTAACAACAATGCCCACAAGTTCTGTCCTAAATCCTAATAGAACTTTATTTTTTTGTGATGAAATTAGCTCGATGTAACCTAGTTAGTAGTTATGGTGACCTATGAAGTTGAATGGGCGCATACGAGGAATCATTAATGGTACACTTAAAAATATAAATGTAATTATCTCTAGATCATGTACTCATATTAGAACTAAGCTTTTGGTACCATGTTAAGCTCTTTGACTCAATACTATTAGGACCATGAGATTTTATTATATTATACAGATATTCATCAACCGTTAATTAATATTTTATTATTTAAAGAGTGTTTTCACAATCCATTGAAGTTGAATTTTGATTATTTCAAAAGTTATTGATATATCTTGCTAATTTATGTATCCTGTCCATTGAATTAATATAGAAAAAAAAAATACTTCATTGTAATATTAGTGAAAATTAATACAGAACAATGTACGATGATGACTATTAGAATAATCTAATTTTTATGAGTGAAACTTTTAGAACACTAATGGGGACACTTTTGATTATGAATAGATAGAAAAATATATTTTAAGAGATCGAGCTTTTGTTAATAGAAAAAGGCAGTGAAAACATATTTAGGACAATGGATTGAGCTTTCGTTTAAGTTGTTGATATTGCAATTTAAACCAGATCTTGCCATCTTTGGAGCATCAATGGCAGGAGCTTGTGTTGGTTTCCTTTTTCATAACCGGCACAAGGCTTCTGTGTTTATGGGTGATACTGGAGCTTTGGCATTGGGTGGAGGCCTGGCTGCAATGGCTGCTTGTACAGGAATGTTCTTTCCTTTACTCATAACATCAGGAGTCATTGTGTTGGAAGCACTATCTGTTATATTGCAGGTATCAGTTGCTATAATAATTATGATTTTACTTTTACATTTGTTAAATCACACATTTCACAAACCGGGAGTCACTCTACTCCTTGGGGTAGAGGGTAGTCCCTATACCCACTTCTGGGTTGGATGTACCAGGCTCGTTTGGTTTGGTTTATGGGCATGTTTTAGCTTCTGATCATTTATGTTGCATTTCGTTATTTGCCCAAAAGTATGTGTGTCTATTTTCTACCCATTTGACTGGTTTAGATTTTCACTTAATGTTTAATTCTTCAAATTCGTACCCATGTTGACCAGTTTGGATTTTGTAACTATTGATGATATGGTTGTAAGTTATATTGCAATTCTTGTTACATCAAAATCAATATGATGCTACGGGTCAGGTTCAGGGGAAAACCATAGAAGAATGAAAAACCTAGGAGCACCCTTGTAACCTGTCCATTTGGACGGTATGCACATATATATAAAAGTAATTTCTAACATGTACATGTGCATAACAACCAAAAAAAAACAACTTTGTTACTAATATACACATGTGCATATTGTCCAGATGAATGGTTATCAGAGTGTTCCCCAGTTTTTCATTTTTGTAGGGTTTTCCCCTGAACCTTCCTCTTGATGCTACATACAAAAACATGTTTATAAGGTAAAAAGGGTGTGAAATAAGAAGAATCGAACGTTTGTTACAGTAATTAAGGAAAAAAAAGTCATTTTTACAATAAACCAAGACTGAGACAAACTTAATTACCATTTAATACATCTTCTCCCTGATTTTGCATGGCAAGTAAACTCATTACGTATTTCGGCTGTTGTTTTCTAATCTGAGTCTGGTTTGGTAGGTATCGTACTTCAAGACGACTAAACGTTTGCTCGGAATAGGGCGACGTTTGTTCCGGATGGTTCCGTTGCATTACCATCTTGAATCATGTGGGGTGAAGGAACCCGTGATAGTTGCAGGTGCATATGTTGTTTCATCTATATTGATGCTATATGCAGGATATGTAGGTCTTATTTCAGTATAATAGATTAATTAAGCTTCATATGGCTTCATTTATTAATATATTTGTCACATTTATACACTATGATGCGCTTGGTGCATTAGTTATAGTAGTAGCTTGTATCTTGTCAAATTTGTAGAGTAACTTGGTTGCTTAAATGAGGAATGGAAATAGAAATCATTATCAGTATCTGGTTTTATGCAATGTCATAAGCTAATACATAGTATTCCTCTTAACAAATTGGAGGAATGAAACTCATTTTGATTTTCGTTTTGGCTCGGTAATACCTGAGCTAACAGTAAAATCTACTCTTCTAAGAGGTCAAGAGTTTAAACTTTACTGAAGATGACTATAATGTGTTGTATATAAATTATTATCTATTATTATGTTATAAAACATTTAGGTTGTACTTTCTAAAAACTCTTAATATTTGAAGAATGGCATTATGTACCAATTAGTGAATGATACAAAATATTCCAAATTTATAATCTCTCCATTGACCCCTTTTAGTAAATAACAATAATGAAAAGTTTAAAGGGTTTTTGGAAGCTTTTGTTAGGTCTTTCTAGGTCAAGTTTTGAAAACCCACATATTTATTTTAATCTAAAAAATATTATTATCTTTTTCTATATTATTTTAAATATTATTAGTTGTTTAGGTAACAAATTATATCAAAAAAGGGGTATTTTATACCTCTGTTCTTTTTCAATTTTTTATTTGATTTTCAAAACTTCAATCAAAAGTATAGTCACAGTGTGAGTATATTATATAATATTTTTAGTAAGGAGTGTTCATGCTTTTTAAAACAGCTTATCAGACTTATTTGTTTCTTGACAACGCGATGAGCTGTTTCCGAGTGTTTAGGATTGCATTCTAAAATCTGTTTACTTGCTTCTTGGCAACGTAATAAGTTGTTTTTAAGAAGTCAAAATAGATTGACTTATTGGCAACGAGAACGGAGTTTTCATAGGGATGGCTTTTATTTGGCATCAATTTTTCCGATTTGGTAAGATTTCTCACTGATAACACATCGATTTCTAGGTTTCGATTTGGGATATCGATTTGGTATCAATTTTCTCACTGATTCAGAACGCAACCTCACCGATTCACAATCGATTTCTAGGGTTCCAATTTTTTACCGGTTTAGGATCAATTTTGGGTTCTCGGCTTAGGTTTTCACTGATTTTGGATCCATTTGCATCGATTTCAATGGGATCAATCACTGTGTGGTTGATTTTACGAACAAAAAATTACCAAACACTAAAAACAACTTATCAACTTTTCACGCTTCGAAACAATAAGCTAATTCAAACACTTTTTATGAAACTCATTTTCCACAACACATAGATAGATAAACACTTTTTCAGGAAAAAAATAAGTTGCTTCAATTAAGCAATCCAAGACACCCCCTACATTACACAACATTTACATCTCCTTATATATGTACAATCTATTGATATGTCATAAACTAACCCACAACTAGGGGAGTACAAAAACCTCACCAGCCGACCAACCTAATCGGAAGCTATCCAATACCTAATTAAGTTGTAAAATTTGTAAACCATAAATATTGGATTAGAATCAGGTTATGATCAATTGACCCCAACCCAACCGATGCCCTTCTATCCCTTGGATATGTACACTAGATCTATAAATGACCAATCAACCAAACTAATCCATTTGATATGTCAATTAGTATATGTACACTAGACCCATAAATGAAAATTTTCGATATCTATGGCTTATCTTTATGTCGGACATATCAAACAAATAATGTTGACATGTTGATTCTGTTGGGATGTAGGCTTTGACCCACTTAGGTTAGTCAAAGAAAGGGAGAGACGCAGGATTTAGGGGTCGACCCCAGCTTTCTATTCCCTTGTTACTTATTTCCTTAATTAGGAGATTTACCCTAATCATATTTCCATAATTAGAAGATTATCCTAATTATATTTGTCTATAAATTAATCCCATGTACTTGTAAACATTGTAGCACCTCAATAAGAAAGAAAACTCTAGTTGCCCCCGTGGACTAGCACGATCACCCAGTCGTGTGAACCACGTAAATCTCTTGTGTTCTTTCTTGCTTTCGGTTTTATTGCTTTGCGTGATTGTGTCTGTGTGACGTTTAAACCCTAACAATTGGTATCAAAGCTCGGCTCTTGATCTGTCACACCACCACTGCCGCTGCTGTTTCGCCGCCGCCGTCGCTGTCTCGCTGCTGCCGCTGTTTTTCTCGTAGCCGCTGTGTTTCGCTGCCGTCGCTCAAAGGTTTTGTTTTTGTTCTCCTATTGCCAACAAGTTTTTTCTTTTTCGCTCAGACTGACTGCAAAAGTAGTGTTCAATAGAACAGTCGTCAAGTTCAGGTGGTCGGCTACTGCTGTGTTTGAACACTATTATAATCTTGACTTGATTTGGAAAACCCTAATAGTTTGGGATAATGGCTGAGGACGGAAATGATGGGTTTTTTCTTCATATCTAACTGATACAAATTAACTGTAAATCGTATTCCAAACGGTAGCACAACTTCTTAAAATGGATACAAAGTAATAAAGAGGAAACAGATTTTTAAAATTTTCAATACTAAAAGCTTAATCCATGGTTTACAAACATCCAATCAAAATACGTTTTAAATTAAACACAAATCAACCATTTGAATTAAAATTCAAGTAATAGGTTTAGTAAAAGTTTTTAAAATAAATGCGGAACAACGGAACTATGATTAGCCTAGCATTGATTTATCTTTCATACAATCAGCAACGCACGTATCCAGTAAATTTTCCTAATAGGTGTAATAACCTTAAAGTTTGTTAGCTAACTATCAGATTTTGGGCTTATTACAATTAAGAGATTTGGGCTTTATTTAATCAAAAGTTTGGGGTTGTGTAGGAATTGGGCCAAAAAGCCTTAGGTATATAAGGTTAAGTCTAGGGATTTTGAAGGAAATGAAGAGTTATTTGGAGAATCATTCAAAAGTGTTGTGTGTGTTTTGAGGAAGAGCAATAGAGGTGGAGAAGGAAAATTTGTTGGAGAAACCTTTGGAGAAGAGACAATATTCGGTATAATCATCACCTTCTTCATCATCATCATCATCCTCCTTGGATTCCCCTAACCCCTTACATAGGTAAGGCAATCTAGGGTTAGGAATCAAGTGAGAGGCATTGCTCTCTTTGCATATAATTAGCCTAGCAAGTAATCAGTAATTGTATTGCAGCTTATCTTATCAACCGAGGATTATCGGTACCGTTAGGCTTCAAGATATCAGAGGAAGAATGGAAGGTGAAGTATGATCATCTAAAGGTGTTCGGATGCAGTGCCTATGATTTAATGAAAGATGGTGACAAGTTGGATGCAAAAGCTAAGAAATACACCATTGGATACGGCGCATATAGTATGGGCTACAGGCTTTGGGATTTTGAAAGCAGAAAGGTAGTCAGAAGCAAACATGCAACATTCAACGAGGCTGAACTTTATAAAGATATGAGCACAGGAAACTCAAACGATCAGAAAGAATAAGCTGAGTTTGAAAATGATGACATGAGAATCAGAGGGTTAGAAGATACTCAAGATAGTGGGAGTGTTGAGCCTGATGTTCAGAATGATGATGAGGTTGAAGATGATCATGAAGATACTGTCGGTAGTGAAAGCTCAGAGGATGAAGAAGAAACGGCTTCTTCGGAACAGCCTTAGCTAGTTGAATCGAATTGGGTCAGGAGATCCACCAGAGTCTCTAAGCCTCCTGAAAGTTACGATTCATCAGTAAATTATCTTCTTTTGACTAAGAATGGTGAACTAGAAAGTTATTCTGAAGCAGTTAAGCTAAAAGATTCGTTGCAGTGGGAGCATGCAATGAAAGAAAAAATGGGATCTCTAAACAAGAATAAAACTTGGGTTTTAACCAAGTTTCCTCAAGACAAAAAGGCGTTGCAGAAAAAGTGGGTCTTCAGAATCAAGGAAGAGCATGATGGGTCTAAACGGTACAAATCCTGTTTAGTGGTCAAAGGCTTTCAACAGAAAAAGGGAATCAATTATAATTAGATATTCTCTCCAGTGGTGAAGATGACCATCGTCAGATTGGTCTTGAGTATTGTAGCTGGAAAGAGCTTACATCTAGAGTAGCTAGATGTCAAGACGACATTCCTACATGGTGATCTTGATGAAGACATTTACATGGCACAACCTGAGGGTTTTCAGGTTGCCGGTAAAGAAGACTGGGTCTGCAAACTAAAGACAAGCTTGTATGGTCTAAAACAAGCACCCAGGCAGTGGTACTTGAAGTTCGACAACTTCATGGAGAGGATCGGGTACAGAAGATGTGAGATGGACCATTGTTGTTATGTGAAGAAATTCAAAGGCTCCTATATCATTCTACTTCTATATGTAGATGATATGTTGATTGCAGGATCGGATATGAAAGAGATCAGCAAGTTGAAGATGCAAATGTCTGAAGAGTTCGAGATGAAAGAATTGGGTCCAGCCAAACAGATACTCAGTATGAGCATTGCCAGAAACAAGAAAGATGGATCTTTGACACTATCCCAGGAGAATACATCGGGAAAGTGTTAGTAAGATGAACGATGAGAAGACGAAACACAGAAACACACCTTTGGGAAGTCATTTCAGGCTTACCAAAGATCAGTCTCCTAGATCAGAAGAAGAAAAGCAGATATGGCTAATGTTCCTTATGCATCTGCTATTGGTAGTCTCATGTATGCCATGGTTTGCACGAGACCAGATATAGCCCATGTCGTCGGGGTTGTTAGTCGCTTTATGTCAGATCAGGAAAAGAGAACATTGGGAAGCAGTTAAATGGTTGCTCAGGTATTTGAAGGGTACTCTAAAGTTAGGATTGTATTTCAAGGGTAAAGACTCAGTTCTCAGAGGATATACTGATGCTGATTTGGGTGGATGGAAGAAGACGTTTAAAAGCACTGCGGGGTACATTTTCACAGTAGGAGGGACAACAGTTAGTTGGATGTCCAGACTTCAGAAAAGCATGGCTTTATCAACAACAGAAGCTGAGTACATGGCAGTCGCTGAAGCCAGTAAAGAGCTAGTGTGGCTGAAGACTTTTCTTAAAGAGCTTGGCAAAAATCAAGTTGATTACTTGTACTGTGATAATGAAAGTGCAGTTAACTCGCTAAAAATCCGATCTATCATGGGAAAACAAAGCACATTGGGAAGAGGTATCACTTTGTCAGAGGACTGATCAGTGATGGTACAATGAATTGATGAATATCTCATGTGCAAAGAATCCAGCAGATATGTTTACCAAATCTGTGACACTGGATAAGCTGAAGTTATGTATACCTTCAGCTGGCCTTCAGGAATAGTGTTGAGAAGGCGGTGGCGACTAGGGGGAGCTCAAGCTTAGTTGGTGTTTACAGAAGTACAGAAGAGGAGTGCAGGTGAACATGTTTCGAAGCCTCCAAGTAGGAGATTGTTGGGATGTAGGCTTCAATCCACTTAGGTTAGACAAAAAAGGGAGAGACGCAGGATTTAGGGGTCGGCCCTAGCTCTCTATTCCCTTGTTCCTTATTTCCTTGATTAGGAGATTTACCCTAATCAAGTTTCCATAATTAGGAGATTATCCTAATTATATTTGTCTATAAATTAATCCCACGTACTTGTAAATATTGTAGCACCTCAATAAGAAAGAAAACCCTAGTTGCCCTTGTGGACTAGCACGATCACCCCGGTCGTGTGAACCACGTAAATCTCTCGTGTTCTTTCTTGCTTTCGGTTTTATTGCTTTGCGTGATTGTGTCTGTGTGACGTTTAAACCCTAACAGATTCTTCCACACAAGCCACTTATAATAGGCTCATCCTTTATAAGATATTTGAAATTTGAGGTATTGCTTTTAAATTTACTTGGATATACTTTCATTTGGTTCTTGTTTTTTGAAGCATATTTCAAAAATATGTATTTAAGAGTTTATAGGTTAAAAACTGTTTCTTTTAATAACCAATGTTGACATGAAATACGTGAAACTTGACATATTTTTGGAAGTATGCTTCTTAATATATGTAACAATGGCCTACATTGTACCTAATATAGTGATCCTCGTAAATCAACATAAATTTCATCATTAAATGCAATGGAATACCCCAAATTCTGAAAACAACTCGTAATTCGTAAACAAAGTCTTTACAATTGAAAACTAAAACCAAATGTCTATCACCTCTAATCTGTCTCATATCGAAGTAAGACATTATTGGACCAAAATAATTGAATAATCACTAAATACTGAGATCAACGAAGTCTAGCCAATCTAGACCTTCCCCTTGCCTTTGCCTACTCTTGATGTTTTTGCTCCTGAGATGTATAGAATAACCAGTTAATGATTTCATGCAACAACAACACACATACTGAAATCATTGCTCTTTAAACATTTTTTTTACATAAATAAAAGTCATATATTGATAACATGCTCACAGAGAAGAACATTTCTTCTTAAACAATGAGAGCTCTTTAATCCCCATATACTTGGTTCACCGACTATAACTATTATTAGCTTGCATAGGAGCTACCCAACCTTCGTCGATCTAATCCTCATAGGTACATATGGCTGCCTAATATTGTTGGCATTGTGGTTTGCGAACCCATACATATACCAACTACATTTTTCATGGGAAAAACTGAAATGATTGATCCACATATATTGTGCTAAATGAAGTAAAATAGTTAGAAAACATAACATCTCAATCTCCTCTTTCGAAGATGTACATACGCAACGTACATCAAAAATATGTAACAAATATTGATCAAATACGGAAAACAAATATCATATATTTGATCCTTGTTGAAAAATATTATTTCATACATAAATATACCTTTTACTTAAATCACATGAAAATCACCTTATAGTATATCTATAATATTGAGTTCTAGTTTAACACCTACATAGTTATAACATTTTCTCTAAGTATCTAAACATTATATGATATACTAATGGTACTTTGACTCACAAGAAAACAAATAGGATTAGATTGTTTATCACTTGAAGTTACACATGATGTCCCATGCAATAGGTTGCTTCCAAGTTTGCCTAAATTGAATATAGGGCCAGGGAGCGTGCATACCCATAACTTGCCTAACTTATTGATGTGAGCTCCTTTGTGAGCTTAAGATTGCTCCCGCTCTAACACATACAAAGAATAACCCATAGGTGAGCTCCTATCTTACCAATGCCCTTCATCTTCGCAAGGTAGCGTGGAGCTCATTGTTCTCTCTTCTAGTCTTGCTTTCAACACACATGTTGTTCTTTTACCATTTGACGATAATATACACTAAACTAATAAAACCATAACTCTACATTGTCTTTCCTCAATCTTTTTGCATAAAATGCTTATAAATTCATATTTATCTATAATTACATCTATGCATCAATTCAACATGACCCTATAAAAATCAAAGACTTAGCCCCCCCATTAGGAAAATATGTATGTTCCTTCAATTTTCGATAAGTACTGCTTTTCATTTGTTGCAAATTGGCATTGAGCACCCCTATAACATGGAGTTTGTATGTTGATTCCTCCCTCATTGATCAAGATACAAAATTACAATCCCACTACAATGAAGCTCCATGATTTTCTCCTACTCGCTCTGCCTTTTCTCTTTTCAAATCTCTGAAACCTGCTACTTTAATTCCTCATGGTCCAAATAAAGACATTCCAAACTCTTGTACGCACACTTTCATAGATTGTCACTCATAGTCCCTCCTTCAATTGATTGTTACAATTTGTCCCTATTTTGAGGCATAACAAACTATAAATCTTAGACATATCTTGTAAAATTTAAAATATGTTCTTTAAGTTATGAACTAATATACTAAAATATAAAATATGTTTGATGGGCTCATTCAAATTACTATTCCATACAATTTCCAAGAAAGAAACATGTGATCGGTCCGTGACCCCTGGATGTCGAAGGCGTCCTTGGGGGTTGTCTTTCCATTCTCTACACCATGTAACCACCCGGCAAATCAATAAAAATCTTCATTTCTTTCTTTAAAATAATAATATTTAATTATATCACTTCCTTCAGTTTCTTACTTTCTTTCGTGGCCTTATAAATTTTTCAAAAAGTAAATCAAATTAAAAAATAAAACTCAAAATCTTAAAATAGAGTAAATTATGGATTTGGTCCGTAAGGCTTATCAAATGTTATGAATTTGGTCCTTAAAGTTCATGTATTATAAACTAAACCTCCAGTTATATCGTTTGTTATAGGTTTTGTCCCTCATGTTAACAACCATCCATTAATCCCTTAAATGAGATGGCGAAATGACCATTATACGCTTTAAATCAATTGTATACTTTTTTTACCTGAATATAACAGTGATGTAAAATAGATATCAGTTATACTATATACCTCTTTTTGATTGTAAGCATATAGGTAAACACCCAACACAATGCATGAAGTCCGTCATACTAACATTTTGTATGACAACATATATACAAACTTAGGTTTCATATAAATCTATCTTATACTACTTATGATACTTTATAACTTATGATACTTTATAACCTTGCACGAAACCGAGCTCTTAACAACTAGCTCTATCACAATTCACAAGAGAAATCTTACTTCGGCCCAATCAAACCACAGAAACGGGCTCGGCCCAATCAAACCACAGAAACGGGCTCGGCCCATATATTCACGGGCCTAGTAATTCTTGATCTAAGACCTATGCTTCTTCTTTCCGCCTTGGCCTCATAATCATAAACCCTAAAAGCATCACCTGCGCCCGCCATTCTGCAAACCCCCCATCCTTGTGTGAGTTTGATCGACAGGGCTGCATTGGAAGATGAGTTACAAGGTGAGTATAATCCAGATGGATCTTCCATTTTAATTTCTTTGTAGATCAAATTGTCAATTTCATTTGCCTTTAATCGATCATCTATTATGGAGTAAATCAAGTTTTTTTTTTTCTTTTTTGTAATGAATTCTGTTAGTTTTGATTAGGTTTTTTCTGAAATGGCGACAATTGATTGTGTGTTTTGCTGTGTTTGTTGTAGTTTCATCAGTTTCAGGTTGTAGGCAGAGCCTTGCCTACGGAGACAGATGAGCATCCCAAGATCTACCGTATGAAGCTCTGGGCTACCAATGAAGTCCGTGCTAAGAGCAAGTTCTGGTACATTACAATCACTTTCTTCATGTGATTAAGCCCTTGTATATATATATATATATATATGTATGTATATGTTTATGGTTGGTTAGGATAGGTTCATATTTTGTTGCTGGAAAACAGGTATTTCTTGAGGAAACTTAAGAAAGTGAAGAAGAGCAATGGTCAGATGCTAGCTATCAATGAGGTAAAAATCCTCAACTTTTTTAATAATGTATTCATATTATTGTGTTCATAGTCATGTAAATGAATTAATGAGCTCACTTTGCTATCTCACCTGTTTATGTTTAACTAATCCCAATTTATTTTGTGTCTGACCAATTGCTATATGGGCTACTTCATGTGCAAATTATCTGATTTGGCTTTCTGCTTGTGGGATTGCTAATATATGTACATATTGATATATGCATATAATGTATAAAATGAAGCTAAAGTGCTATTTGTTGTTCATGCAATTGCTACTCTATGTTCTTGAATTACATCTTCCTGGTTGCATTCTATACATTCTAGGTAACTTGCTAATCTTGTTTTGGGGGATCCTTATGTTATCTGGCTAAGTTTAAGATATTTGTGCTTATCAACTTATAATCTGCTAGAAGGCTCTGTAGGGCAGTTATAAAAAATGTTAATTTCTTGAGAACTCTATAGGGTTCTAGAACCACTTGTTTACTTGTTTGGTATTTGCTGAAGTTCTAACACGATACAAATTGATTATGATTAATAAAAGTACATTTTGGTTTATACATCACGAAATTGCTTGCAGAGTTATGGATTTTTAGTTGCAATGTAAATTTTTTCATGAAGTTTTGAAGTAAATTGATTTTATTCATGTCGTAGGTTTTATACTTGATTTGTTGACATTGTTGGCAATTTAATCTATGATACGAATCAAATTGGTAGAGAAATTTTATTAAAATCAAACACCCGAAATCGAATGCTTG
>LUCG01150029.1:0-11841 GCA_001633085.1 Carthamus tinctorius
CTTTAAACCTATAATATAAATAGTTAAAATAATTTATTCATCATATATATAAACACAATCCACAATTTTATTTATTTCAACAGTTCAACTATGAACAACAAGTTCCAAGCGGCTATTTGACCGGAAAACCGGGACCGGGACCGACACCGGTACCGGTATTACCTATACGGTCCGGTTCTCGGTTCTTCAAATCATTCATTTCCGGTTCCGGTTCCAAACCGAGTTCGGACCGGTTCGAGTCGGTTCGGTCCTAATGCTCACCCCTACCGGCTGGCGGCTAGGAATGTTTAAAGTATATAAAATTGTTATCAAATTTACCGTACTTAAATCCGACGTTGCACAAACCCTTTGCACCCAACAACACTACTCTTCTCGTAACCCTTCTCGCCCAATCGTTATCTACTTTTTTTTTGAAGGGTGTCCGGGCCATAGCCCGACTAATCCCCGGCAATTTTGGGGGCTAAACATGGCTCCACTTAAATGTCCTCAGGCATGNGCGATAACCAATCCGCCACAGCACTGGAAAACATCGTTATCTACTTTTGATCACCACTTGTCACCATCATGGCCCCTTCCATCGACCCCATCTTTTTTATTGTATATTTGTAAAACAAACCTAACAACTTTACTTTCCTAGCAGGAAATCAAAGATGTAAAAAGGAAAAAAAAACACCACATGAAGCAAAATCCGCTAACTTGTTATTTCAATTCTTCCTCTTGATTTGTCGTCTACATGTTGTTCATTATATTTTTTGATGTAAGAGAGGGAGAGCCAAAAGACAAAGAAAGACATGAAAAATCGAGAGATCCATGATGGCGATGAGGGGTAATGAAAAACAAACAACTATGGAGCAACGAGGGTGAGCTTGGTACGCACAGGGTGGGACATGACATGACATGACATGACATAACAGAACATGTCTGTCCATTTTGGCGCATCCCAAAGTGGAACACGCTAGAACAAGGTAGTACAAACATGGGAAACGCTCGTCTTTGGCTTACGCCATGGAACTAGATGGAACAAGGGATCTTGGACCAAAATACCCTCCTTTCCTTCTAACCTAACCTGCTCTCTTTCTCATTTTCACGATGTATCTCCACCCTCTCCCCCTCTCGTCGGCACCGTGTAAACCGGAGCTCCTCTCTCCCTCTCGTCGGCGCTTTACACCGGACCTCCTCTCTCCCTCTCGCCGGTGTTGTGTAAATCGGACCTCCTCTTTCTCTCTCTCTCTTTCATCGGCGCTGTGTAAATTGGAGCTCATCTGTCCCCCTCGCTGGCGCTATGTAAATCGGAGCTCCTCTCTCCCTCTCGCCGGTGCTGCGTAAATCGATCGGTGCTCTTCATGTAATCGACTCTCTCTCTCTCTCTCTCCACTCTCTTTTCTCTCCTTTCATCATCTCATCTACATCATCTTGCTAAGTTTTTGTTTTTAATACTGATATCTAGGTGGGTTTTTGTTAGAATTTTGTAATGTGTAATCGATGTTGCTTTCCTAAATTCTCCTTGCTAATTGATTTCTTGTATGCGAAATCATCTATTTCTTCCTGGTTTCATTGATTTCTTGTATATGAGCTACTGATATGTGAATCAATTTATTGTATCTTGCTAATCGAAAATGAAATCACCTAGTTCTTCCTGATTTCATTGATATCTTGTATATGAGCATTGATTTCATTGATTTTGGTTACTGATTTCTGAAAATGGATTTGGCTTACCTGATTTCATTGATTTTGGTTACCTGATTTCACACTTTGAAAATCGATTTTGGTTACCGACTTCTTGATTTCACATCTGATTTTGCTTATATTTGTTACCTGAAATCAGGATTTGGCTTAAAACATGTTTTTGTATAGCGTCTTAATACAAGGGTAAATTGATCATTTAACCCATCCTATCTTGTTCTGTCCCGTTCTTTCCGGTCTTACCAAATGATGAACAGTTGTCATGTCCTATCATGTTCTAGTTTATCCTGTCGTATCTTGTTCGGTCTTGTCTACGTACCAAACACACCCTAAGAGATGGCAAGGGGGAGCGGTGTTGCTAGGCTTGAAGGGTTTGAATGGCGTAGAATTGGAGAACGGCAAAACTGCTTTAGGTTTTCCTTTTAAACCTTTCTAGCCTGGTAACTTTTTTGGGTTAAAAGATGTAGATAACCAATTTTTACGACTTCTATAATTTATTTTCAAGAAAATCCTTAGTGACTAAATCTATACCATACTATAAAGCATTTGAGACAAACTCTTATGAAGAAATTATGCATCAAGTACCATCTACTGATGCATATTACTCATTATTCAAGATTACAAATAAATGATACGTAGGTATAACTTTTTAAAGTTAAATGTTTGAATTCATAACCCAATTACAACAAAGCGTCTAATTTTAAATATATAGAATATAAAATATAATTAACATAAGCAATTATTTTTAACAGAATATTTAATTATTATTTTATTAAAACATGATATTATTAAACCTAATATAAATTACACATATTTAAACCTAAATTAAACTATAACAAAAATTAAGTTAAACAAATTCATGAAGGAACACTATTGTTTTCTCAAAACCACATAAAACCGTATTATGTAATCGATAAGGACAAATAAAAAAACCAAACATTATAAAATCGAGATCCATCACATTGTATTATGCGAGTACACTTTTAATCATTCAAAATTAAGAAAGTTTAACGATCTATTCATTAAAAACCTCAGAAACTTAATCATTTAAAATTATAAACTTTGTGGGACTTTTGTGTACTTTTTTAATCATACAAAATAATAATCATCGGTTAGAGTAGTTGGACATCTACTTTGGATCATAACCCTAGGCCCAACTAAACCATCTTTTTTGTTTGTTTGTTTGTTTTTTAAATGACACTTTATGTCCTTAGTAAGATTTGAACACAAGTTTAGATCAACGGGTTTTAATCGAAGATCGCATTCGTGAATCCCTTTAGTAGAAAGATGGGGAGAAAAAGACGATTGCACCTGCTACAATTATGATTACGAATTTAGGGTTGGGTTCCGATGAAAAGTTGAGTTGGTCTAGAGAAACATGAGAAGTGATTATCAACCGTTTGATACACATTAGGATGAGATGCACTGGAACAATCCTAGTATCAAGTGTGATTCACGGGCGGGCTTGAGATTAAAAGTGATCAAGGATTCAGATACACTTATCATGCTTCTCACATCAACTCAACTTCTCACCTGATACTTAGCCTACGAACATAAGCACGACATTACTTGTAGTAAAAACTTACCACCGATGAGAAAAGAGCATATACAGCTTTGGATTGAACATCAACCTGAATAAGTAAGGTCCGATAAAAAGACCTACATTACAAAACAGAAAATAAGTTAAATCAGAATTCTGTACACTATTTTCACTTGCGGAAATATACAGAATCAACTTTTACAAGTTCAAAGCAATCCGAAATCAAAGGAGATTTCACACAGAACCAAAAAGAAAGAAGACGATGTAAAACTTACAACAAACCGAGATATTTTTACCTTCTTCAACCCCCATTCGACTCGCAATACCATGACCTATCAATGCACTATTTCATCTTATAGAGAATTGGGATTTACTGTTCTTCTCAATACCAAACCAAATGCACCCAGTATCCCCCTCCCCCAAGGCAGGTGGAGGGGAGGTGGCATCCAAGGGTTGGGATGTAGGCAGATCTGACCTCTACCCTCAGAGTAGAGCACTTGTTTGTCAAGACCCCCTAAAGTTTCTTCCAAATATCCTTGTATAACCTCTAAATGCCAAAAGATGATTTGCAAAATCTTATTGAATGTCCTCTGGGGGGTGTTTGGTTCACATAATGGAATTAGATGGAATTGGAATCCATCGCAGGAATTTGACTTTGAATGAACTGGAATGGAACTTGACCATGCATTTGGTTGGTAGAAATTTAATTTCTTCACTTAAGCAAAGAAATGATGATNAATTCCAACAAATTCCTTTGCATTCCGCGAACTAAACAACCCCTTAGATGGAACATAAAATGGGAAACGGAAATAATAATATATAATTCCAGAATTGAGAAGACCTTACCAGCAAGTTAATGCCAGGTAAAAACTGAAATCTCAATGTCAAAGGCATAACCTTCTGTATCAGAGAATCAAGTGGTAGCCTGCATCCTTCAAGTATATAAATATAGTTGTGAAGCTTACAGACAGCCCAAAGGGATGCTGCACTGTGACAGAGTATAGGCAGTACAAGAGGCTGATCGTGAGCCGTTACACACCAGATCTCACTCTGCCTAAGCAAGGTGTACAAGCCTCCAACTTTGGGCCTAGAAAAGGAAGGGGAAGCATCAATAAAATCAACACAACACCATTATGCTACCAAACGGTATGATGGAAAGTGTTATGATAACAAACCCCATGAATTTTATAAGTTAAAAGGTCTAATTGCAGACTAAACAATTCCTTCAACAAATGAAGATAATTAAAATGACCCTTTTAATAGCATGATAATCGATAAACATAAGCACCAAAAGGTAAGATGGGCTTTAATCTTATACAGTGAGACTTGAAACCATTGCTTACTATTTCAAGATTTCTAATACAAAATTTTCAGTAGACCAGCATATGTTTCATAATAACAATAGAAGCAAAAGATGGTAACAAATGCTTTTTACAATTATGTGAGGTATTCAATGAAGGCAAATTTGAATTGTGCTAATGGAAATAAAGGGCGGAAGGAGGGAGAACTTCTATTATCCTGTCATCTATTACGAATACTACTTGCAGAGGAAATTAAGTTTTTTAGCTCAATCAAATGCTCATCGTTTGATATATGGAGCGACATACGAAGGTTTGTTACCATTGATTCTTTTTCCCAACTTAAGGGTCCTGATGCATGCAATGCCTCAATGGTACGACGGTATGCTTGCAACTCTAGCGTATGTATTTCTGCTGCCAATTCCTTTTTACACAGAGAACGATCTTCTCGATACCCCACTTGACAAACAGATTCAGCGTCACTATCATGACCTTCAACATCTTCAAGACTATAGCTGTTAATACTGCAACTAGCGGTGGAAGATGCAACACTATCAGCACTCTTTGGTTCCATGCATAAAGGACGTGAGCATCTGTATGCACCACTTAAATCTTCACCCCCCGCATCAGCTGGAAATGAGTGAGCTGCTCTGTTGTCAAAATAAGAGTACATTCCTTTTTCACATGGCATTTCTCTGGAGTTAGGAACAGCGTCTACCCTTTCAGGTGATGGGACCAGCAATAGGAGACGTCTACCCTCTTTTTGCCTGAGTCTAAATTTCTGGGCAGCCCCTTCGTTTACCTCATCTTGAGAAACGCAGCAGGGTGATCCTCGCTTCAGGGTTCTAGTTGAAACAATATGTGATTCCTGTAAATTGTCGTTCTGAGCACAGAACTGAAAACTTTTCATAAAGAGGTCCCCTTTTGGGTCCCTTTTCTTCTCATGGGAGACTGAATTTAAATTATGCTTCAAAAGCTTTCTGCACTGTCCATCTTCACTATTCATATGAACCTGCTTGCACAACAAAGAATAAAGAAATTATCAATGAAGCTTTTAACAAGCCATAACACTTTAATTTCAAGGTCCCAATATAGGCAAATTCTAGCAAAGTTAAAAAAAGACCCACATCATATATAGCATAATTGAGGTTAAACTCAAATAGCAGAAAACTCTAGATGTGAAAACATTAATTGGAATTGAGAGTGTTAAATGGATGAACCACCAAAACTTCTCCCTAAATGCCAATGGATCCTAATCAGTAATGTTCAGTTGCAAAAGAAAATGCAAGAATTAGGAAATGTGTTTCAAATAGAAGTACCTTGCCAATCACAACCCATTCATCATTTTGCCAAGATTGACGCACACGGAGTTCTGATTTGCTTGCTTCAAACTCTAAGAAAGATCCAGCTAATCTGACCAGAAACAAGTCCCAACGGATGGCCTTGGACACAATCGCCATCTTCCAAGAAAGATCGTGAAACACTTCCACCACGTCACCAGGCCAACATTCTGAAATTTCCACCGCTGGAGGACATGGTCTAAGAAATTTTCTAGATACACGTTCTGCATTCGCCTCGTTAGTAAAACCAGGATACACGTCGTATCTCACAGTGTAGGTGTGCCCATTGCCGGAAACTATCTGAGCACAACGCCAAGAATGGTAAGGAACCTCATCCGTAATCAACACCTCCACTATGCTTCCTTTTTTATACTTCATGATGCCAAATTTGTCTTTTATCACAATCACAGTCCTCAGAATCTATTCAATAGGAAATTTAAAGAGTCAATACAAATCACTACCATTAAAAACGACATAAAAATATTCCTACTTTCATGAAAAAAGACCATATGTTAATAAAATTACATAAACATAAACACGCACGAATAACAAACATCCTTCTATATCCTGAAATGTAACTCTCCATCCTAATGGACGGAAATTTCGAACCAAGAACCATTACAATTTATAAATCCTAATGATCATTAGTTGTTGACACAAATTAACCAAAGACAGAGATCAAGTGAACTACAAATAATCACAAATGCGAACCAGAATAACTAGAAGAACATCGGCAAACATCAACCGATTGCCAAATTTGTCTTTTATCACAATCACAGTCCTCAGAATCTATCCAATAGGAAATTCTAAGAGTAAATACAAGTAACCACCATTGAAAACCACATAAAATATTCCTATTTTCATGAAAAGAGCCAATACGTTATAAAAATTACATAAACATAAACACAAACGAATAACAAACATTCTTTCATATCCTGAATCGGCACTCTACATCCTAATAAACGTTCATTTGGAGCCAAGAACCATTACAATTTACAAATCCTAATGATCATCAGTTGTTATCACAAATTAACCAAAGACGAGATCAAGTGAACTACAAATAATCACAACATCGGCAAACATCAATCGATTTCGAGCAGTTTACATCGAATTGCACAAACAGAATTCAAATTCCTAATAAATAAAAAAAACCGATTAGCAAAAACACAGGCAATGGTGGTTTTACGGTAATCTCGAGAAACGAAGTCCGATTAACATCAAATGCGGTTGCAATTTCACAGATAAAACTTCAAATAAAGCAGTAAACGATGAAGATTAGGAAGCTGATAATAACTAATGAATCAATTAGATTATGATATCAAAACATCGATTTCGATCGAAATCGTGAGATTAACGGAAGCAAAAGAAGCGATTGTTGGATGAGATGATCACTAACCTTTTGGATGCGAGAAGTTGGTGGTGAGAGAGCTTCGATCGGGAGATAGGAATGGAGGTTTCCAACTGCACAAGAATTATGAAGAAGGAGAAGAATAGCAAATACCTTGTTTGAGGGATATTGGCATTGTTGTTATTATACGCTTGATGTATACTACGCACCTTCCTCTCTTTTATCATTTTTACATTTTGTTTCCAACTTTACCCTTATTTCTATTGTGTGTATCCAACTTCAAAATATGCTATTGTATGTACTATACTTTCAAAATATGTTATTGTATGTAATATTGTACTTATTTACTGTTGAAATGGTACATACAATAGCATGTTTTTTAAAAGTATGGTACATGCAATAACACTTTTTAAAAGTATAGTACATGCAATAGCACTTTTTGAAAATATAGTACATACAATAGCAAATTTTGAAGTTGGATATATAGAATAGGAATAAGGGTAAAGTTTGATACATTTTGATGAAACTAGTCCTTAATAATATTTAAGTTTGTATAAAATATAGGTCGTTTTAAATAACAAGATTAAGGAGTTGTTTACTAGATATTTATCGGATAAGTATTTATTGGGTGTTACTTTAACTTACTGGTCAAGTATGGAAAGAACTAATATTTTCATCTAGCAAGTGAGGGAAAGACTATTTTCCCGATAAGTGCTTATGCTTTGATAGCCGATAATGTTACGTGATAGCGTTTTCCATTTTCTTAAGGCAAAACAATAGATTTTATTACCAACTTGTAACGAGAAAACGACAAGAGGCTAAACAAAACCCCACAAATCATACACTACTAACCGAAATATAAACCGAAACCAACTCCTACTGGTTTGCAAGATGCAAACCAGCAGGAACCAAGACCAACCATTATACGGCTACTGAATCCAAGAGTTGAGCGTTGGGCATCCCCGTCTAAATGAGGACAACCACAGACATCTAGACAGCTACATACTATAAAGAAATACAAAACAAGCAGATTGAAAGGGCGTTGCTAATGACCAAATGAAATGTAGCAACGGGGGGAGGGGGGCCACCATAGAGTAATATTTATTTTTGATAAGCGTTTGGTAAACAGATTCTGAATATCATGAGAAGGTAAGAATAAGATGTTAAAAGACGGTTTATATGTAAATCATTGAAAAGACATGAAACATGTCTACCGAAAGATGAATACGTGAACCTGTGTTACAAATTATTTATATGAATTCATATATGCATCTTTAAACAAAAATACCTTTTCACCATATTTGACACTTTTATTTAACTTTCTCCTTAACCTATGAAACATTATTAATGTTCAATTTCTTATGATCTTTATATTTTTTTTATTACAAAACTTGATATACATTTTACAAACTAATGTTAAAATGTATTTTTCAATCATTTTGCTTTCATTTAATTTTTCTTGATTCCTTTAATATAATCAATCAATAAAATATATATAAGATTAAATATTGTATTTTGTTTAATAATGGAAGAAATCTATGTTAGACAACGTAAAAGCGTGACATTAGATATTTAGAAGAAATCGTTTTCCAACACTAATATCAAACTTTGTGTACAAGTCATTCCTAAAATATTTAAACATTTTAAAAGATTAAAATGCAAAACAATACTTCTCAAATTTGTTAACTTTGATCGAATAATTCTATATAGATAATGAATTTCGTGTATAAAGCCAAGATGGTCTTTTAACATTGATAAAGATATGATCATTACGTAAACATACTGAAACAAATCATCAGATTAAGTTTAAATTTTGTCGACATTTTATTAATCTCAAGAAAGTAATAAATCAAATACTTTGATTTTAAAAGTTAACATTTTAAAGAACCAATAAAAAGAAAATATAAC
Organism: Carthamus tinctorius; assembly: GCA_001633085.1. Taxonomy (NCBI): domain Eukaryota; kingdom Viridiplantae; phylum Streptophyta; class Magnoliopsida; order Asterales; family Asteraceae; genus Carthamus; species Carthamus tinctorius. The sequence continues at coordinate 9,118 of LUCG01150029.1, forward strand.
TTTCTCTTAGAAAGAAAAACGTGCAAAGAACATCCATCTATTACAAAGAAAAACTCTAATATTGATACGATAAGAAATTTGAAGTTTTTTAAAACACAAATCCGTATATTAAAATCATACCCTGATACCATTTTGTTAGGCAACTAAGTATATTCTTGATGGCTTTTACATTTCAAATTTGTTAAACAAAATACAACAAATCATTTAAAAAACAAATGCAAAAATTAAAATATTTGAGAAATGAAATGATATACAAAAAGTATTTCAAACTTTTTTGTCCCGATTCGTAAAATATTATCAGATTTATTTGCTATTATTAAAAACATCGGTCATCAAATATATTTATATATTAAATTTTACATTCTCATCGTTCATAAACAGCCCAAAATACCATGACGGTGAAATTTTCCTTCTGATAGCTGGCGTTAGATCAGCAAAACGTCCTCAATATTTTCCTCTCGCTGGCTAGGATACATTAAGTCGCTCGGTTGAATGGGTTTTTTTACTGGTTTCGCTTCTGTTTTTCGTCTGTTGTTTTTCGAATCCGCTCGTTTCATGCAGGTAGGTACCAGTCTCGTTGCTTAGTTATTACAGTAGGGTTGCTTTCGATTTGTGTCTTGCATACTGTTTTCTCATTCTGCCCTCTCGATAATCTGTGTTTCTGGGATGCTTTTGGACTGTTTTAGCTGCTGTACTTTTTGGTTTATGGTAATAGAATGTCTTTTGCCTTTTAAAAAAAATTACATTTATACTCATAACATAACTCTTTTGAGAATGTAACGAATGCAAAAAAAAAACAATAATATTTATTATATTTATAAAAGTGAATAATGTCAATTATCATATGCATATTTAGAAATTTTGTCAACATAACCCAACTCATGGTTTAGAAAGTTTGGGGTTACAAGAATCCATCACGTTTTAAGTTTTGTGAAATAAAAAGGTCACATTCTAAACTACTTATTTTGTACGAATCTTATTTATTTTTAGTTATTCTCTTAACTGGATAATAATAATTAAGATTACGCAACTTACAAAGTGTATCTGTTTTAAATTAAATAGAATTCTTGTAGGGTGGGTTAATGAACTGGATGTGACGGCTTAAGAAATATATTTTTTGGCTTGCAAAAGTTTTTTTATTGGCTTTTCTTAATCTATCATAATCATATTTCCACATGTCCACTTTAGATTTTTAACCATATTTTCAGTATATGATGTCTTTTCTAAGAGACGTTTTTCAAACTTCAGGTGGCTTCCAATTTTAATTTGAATTAGTAGTTTTATCGACAAGGGTAAATAAAATCGTAGGTTTTTAAGCATCTTCTTCTCAACCTCGTTGTTGAGCTATATTTATAGGGCTAAAAGTCATAATTTGTCAGTTTCAAGTTCCCATAAGTCAGTAATTTATTATTAATCTAAATCAGTTTAATTTCAAACATAACTCTAAATTAAAATCATACTTCGATTATGATATCTCATGCATAACTTAATTGACCAAGGACCTCCCTAGTGGTCTTTTAATTCATTTATTTCTTTATCTTCCAAAAGAAAAAGAACAAAAACAAATTATTGGGTTGTTGAAATTCAACAAAGTACTTCCTAAAATTGATAAGTTATAATTATAAAATATTCCTTTCATAAAATTGATAAATAGTTAAATTTTTTTAGTAAATGATAAACAGTTATCTTCATGTAATATTTTAGGAGATAACAATTTAGAAACATAGTTTAACTTATTTAAAATTTAGTTATTAAGTCTTATAAATCATATAAAAACTTTCGTACTTTTATAAATTAAAAGTATTTTGACCAAAGAATTTATAACATGTTAATAAAGTTGGATAATTTTACGAGATTTTTATAAGATGAATAGGTTTATACATGTTTTTAAAAGTTAAATTGGTTTAATAAAGATATTTAAAATTTAATATTCGAAAAATAAAAATATATTATTAGTTAAAGCATCTTCGATCCATTTTCTAAAACGACTTTAAAATGAGGAGTTAAAATTTGGAATTTCCAAAAGGATTTGCATTCATATTTCATTCATTTTACATAATATATTATTTATTATATTTATTGAAATATCTCATTTATTTAATTAAAAAAATCTCTTATAAACATTTCATTTTAAAGTTTTTATTGATGGAATATAATTAAATACCATTTCTTTTTCATAGTCAATTTTGAAGAATTTATTGAAACAAAAACTACCTAAAATAAATAAAAAAAAATCTTTTGAGATGCTTTTTTAAGATATTCAAAAGCTAGGAGTCATGCCCATTGAGTGATTGACCAAATATCAAACCAACCACTATATTCCATTTGATAGTAAGTTGTAAGAATTAACATATTTCACTTGAAAAATATAGTGCAAAGGTAACATTAGAGATGGAAATTTGACCTATTGAGACGGATATCTGCAGATACCAGACCTTAACAGGGATGTAATTCCCTAATTTGACCCGAAAAAAATGCAAAATTGGGTCAAGACACGGTTAGAGATATGTCATTACCCACCTCTAATTTGATTCGAATTACTTTTATTTATTTATTTAATTTTTTTTGAACAGCAGATAACTCACGCACACGTTCCGACACGAAGTAGACGATGTATTCGGGACCCATACGGGCACCCAACTAATCCTCGACGACCATGAACCGACCCAAAAGCCGACCCATGTTCAGGTATATTGTGTGTGTGTGTCTATATATATATATATA